>JAOEHY010003620.1:0-17509 GCA_025447955.1 Psilopsiagon aurifrons | reverse complement strand
AGTGTTCAAGGCCAGGTTGGACAGAGCCTTGGGTGCCATGGTTTAGTGGGAGGTGTCCCTGCCCATGGCAGGGGGTTGGAACCGGACGATCTTAAGATCCTTTCCAACCCGAACTATTCTATGATTCTATTCCCAGTATATAAACTGGGGGGAGCCACCCTGAAGGCCCAGATCACTGCCTGATCAGGCTGGGTATCTGTCAGTGGGTGGTGAGCAATTGTATTGTACATCACTTGTGTTTATTGTTTTCTCTTCCTTTTCCCCGTTTAGTTTTATATTCTCTCCCCTCGTTATTTCCCTGATCATTATTATCACTGGTGGTAGCAGTAGTAGTTTTGTATCATACCTTAGCTACTGGGCTGTTCTCATCTCAACTTGTGGGACTTACATTCTCTCGATTCTCACCTGCATCCCACCTGGAGAGAGCATGGAGGAAGAAGGGGGTGACTGAGCGAGCGGCTGCATGATTCTGAATTACTGGCTGGGCTTCAGCCATGACAGTTCTTTTTGGAGCCCAACGTGGGGCTTGAGATAACGACCGATCTGACCACAGTGTGTCTAATCATATCTGTGATAAGCACTCATTGTTTTGGATCAATAGTCACTTGTCACAAGATTTAATGGCTCTCAAAGCTGTTGCGCTTGGTCCCAGAGTTTCAGCATGTCATACCCTACTTGCAGCCAGTATTTGCTGTTACATTGTTTATTGGCTGGGGGGCCTGGGCTGTGGTTCTTGTTTCGCTGTATTCCATGGTAATGACTTGTAATACAATAGACCCATCGATCATGAAGCTGGTCTGGCTTGCGTTCCCAGTGCGGTCACCACCTCTATACTTTGGGAAGCATATAATGGAATTTTTAGCAATTGCACATCCTTCTTTTTCCTCACTGGGGGGTCAGCCTATGGAGGAGACATTCCCTCACAGCCTCTGCTTCCCCACCAGGCTATTTAGAGCAGCATTTAAGAATTCTGAAGGTCTTGGGTGGCCTTTGGATGCTCTTGAAGCCTGCCTGCTGCTTTTACTGTGGATCAGCATGTTGCCATATATGCAGCGTCTGTTTTTACCCACAGCCATCCTACCTTGAGAACACCCCATCTCACCTGATCTTGAAAGTCAAGTAGGGTTGGGTTCGGGTCTTATCTAAGGTTAAATGATGATCTAAGAGGACCACCAAGAGATTTTGCCCCAGGCTAGACAGTCATGAGTAGCAAGGTGTGTGGGATAGTATGGGCAAGCAGCTGGGCCAGTGGCACCTCCAGTGCTTTGGAACTTTAAACCTGAACAAGTGCAAAATCTGGAAAAACTCGTAGAACACTTAAACAAGGTGTGCTGTCCTCCTGGCAATACCAGAGAGGGACGACTCATGGCAACGCGCTGGGGCTAGGCCTATGCCTACAGAGCGTCTCTGGAAAAAAGATGTCTCTCAATCTGATGGCAAAGCAACAGACAATACAGCTACTCAAGCCCCAAGCACAGCAGCTTCATCAACCCCGACAACAGACTCTGCAGCCCTTCCAACTCTGGTAGTAGACACTGCAGCCACTCCAACCCCTGTGACAGGCACTGCAGATAAAACAAAGGACCAATCCATGCCAATACCCGTTGCCCCTATAAGCAAGGGAAAAAGCAAAGGAGAGCCACAAAGAGTAACTTGTGCAGTGAAGAAAGATGAAGACCCAATGCGCACACTAAAGGGGACACCATCTGAACTAGAGTTATTACTACAGGAATCAGGGAAAGGTAACTTCTCAATCCTGGACCTTGACCCAGCTGCGAATAGGATTTCACCCGTCTTTCTGGGGAGCACATCATCACCTGGTTGCTCCGATGCTGGAACAATGGAACGGACGGCCACAAGCTAGAAGGTAGGGAAGCCAAGCAGCTGGGATCACTTGCAAGGGAATGAGTACTTGACAAAGCAATTCCAAAAGAGAAATGAGCCCTCAGCCTTTGGAGGTGGCTCTTGGTAGCTGTGAAGGAAAGGTTTCCCTAAAGGATGATGTTATGTGCTGCTCAGGCAAGTGGACCACAACAGAGAGAGGCATCCAGTCCCTAAGGGAATCAGCCATTCTAGAGATGATCTATCGTAGGCCAGAGGCCAGGAATACATCCGTAGATTCAGATGAAGTCAAATGTACATGACCCATGTGGCATAAACTTACATGGACTGCACCATCATCATATGCCCACTCACTGGTATCAATGACCTGGAGTGAGGCAGCACCACCAACAGTCAACTCTGAGTGTTCAGACAATCTTACCCCTTCCATCATTTCAGCTGTGGAAAAACTCCCTACCCAGGACTTCAAACAATTGAGAGACGATCTATCCAATCTATACAGCTCCCCACATGTACCAAAATTGGGCTCAGCCTGAGCGGAGTCTAGATTTCACATAGTTTCATGAAAGAAAAGCACCAAGAAACAGATATGGCCAGTGAATTAGGCCAATTACAGAGTATCTGCTGCCATGTGAGAGTAGCCGCTAGAGTCTAAGTTGTAGCTATGTACATTTGAGCAAAAGGAGATTTGAGCCTGGCTTTTCTAAGCACCAAAGCCTGGATTACTCTTGCACCACAATTAGGTGCTTGAGCACTTACACCTCCCACCTTTCTGCTTTCTTCTTTTTCAGCTGATGTTGCACAACTTGGTTTAGCCTTTCCATGTAAAAGAGAACACAGAACTGCCCTCACAAGTGCCTCAGTTGTTTTTCCACTCAGGCTGCACTGAGTGGGAAAACACCAGGTATATATATTTCTCAACACCAGATACATCGTATTTTTTTCCTAGCCTCTCAATTTACTGAAAAGCTTAGATGGCATTCTTCACAAAGAAATGTAACGAAACTACTCTCCATAGGGAAATTCTTCCTCTTTAAAAAACAAACTAAAAAGAAGCTTTGTGACATGAAGCTCTAGAACTATTCATACAGCTGAGTTTTGCATGGCTATAACTGTCCTAGGGCTCACGTTGAAAATCTCTTTGAATAACATGACAGGTAAGAGTAACGAGCATAGAGGAGAATTACCCTGGCCCTTTTTCTTCTGTTTGCTGAAACTCAGTTACTCAGTGGGAGGAAACTACAGAAATGGGCACGTTTTGTAGGGTTATGCATTAGAAATCTAAATAAATGAGCATGTTTTATAAGCTTTGCACTGAGAACTATTGTTGTCACTGCCAATATGTCTTAGAAGCTGGGACAAAGCAGTGGAATGATGGTAGGCTGATGATTTAAGGCATGACAGCCAGGGGCTCAAGAGGGAGCCTGCTCTGAGAGGCTAATGGCTGTAGTGACATTCAACACATACCGCAGGCTGCAATAGCAATGTCTCCCAAAGACACACTGTGCGCTGGGGTGGCGGGGTTGAAGGAAAGGAGGATGGCTGCACATTTGCTGCCCGGAGCAATGCCATGGCATGGGGCTCTAGCTCTTGCCGTAGCAGCTTTGGCAGTGATGCACATTACTCAGTAATTCTTGGTCACTGACAGATTTCAGTGATCCCCCTGATATTCCTGGGACATCTTCCAGCAGAGGTGACACCAGGATCTCTTGGTGGGCAGTGTATTTAGAAGCACAAATGGTGCAAGAGGATTTCTTGATGTTCGTCACCACGACATGGCAGATATACCAAAGTCCTTTTCCAAACAAGATGGAGCCTTTCCAAGTTATTTAACGGAAAACCTCTCCACCCTGACTTCCCTCCTGCATACCTGAGGTTATGCAAGCAGCAAACCACAACCAGAGGGAACACTGGTTGTGAGGAGAGAAAAAAAAATGGCTTGCAGGCTGTGGTGCAGGGAGGCTCTGATGGAGCTGTCTGCACTCTGGTGCCAGCTGCTCACACAGGACAGGGTAGCTCCTGCAAGATCAATCCAGGGAAAAGCCTACTGCATGGCAGCATGTTGGCTTTCGGAGATGCTGGGAGAGGAGGGTTGCAGCTGGTGAGAATTTCTGAGCTCAGACTGTGTGGTCCTGATGCCCTGCTGAGGCAGGTTACTGTGGAAGTGCTAAAATATAATGTGCCCATCAAACCATGATCAAACCATGTCATGCAGGCCAGGTCCCTGAGCCCCATGCTCTGCCCTGCACCCTGTCTCCAGGGCACAGACCCTGTGATTTCTGTGCAGCAGAGCAAAGGAAGAGCCTGCCCCAGTTATAGCCAGTTCAAAAGATGAGTGGGATACCAGTTACTGACTGGGACATAGCTCTCATATACATGCATGTTTAGACATGCTTCATCTCTCATCCTATAGGCAAGAAAGCTCTAAAAGTGTAATATTTTTGTTTATAATCATTTATGTTGGGCCTTCCAACAGTGATGTTACTGCAGAGTCCTTATTATGTCCATTGGAAACATTTCAGTTTACTACAGTCTCACTGTGCTACTAATTTCTAAGTTTTCCCTCCTGTATTTTTATTTATTTCCTTATTTTTTCCTAGTTTTATACTGAAGGTAAGAAAATCAATTGTCTGTTCAATCTCCAGCACCCTCACAAAATACCTGTCAATGCAAACAAAGGAGATTGCCTGATTTTTTTTCACCATCTTTGCAAAAAAGAAAGACTGCAGTGATTTTTAGAAGGGGGTTTTGTTGGGTTTAAGTTTTTTTCCCCCATTTAAACCAGCCAACACAAAAGTCATTCTTAAGTAATATTTAAGGAAATATTTCACTCAAGTTCTGAACACTCTTGGAATGTTTTCAAAGGAGAAAATGAAGGAAAGTCCACCATTAACAGGCAGTTAGAGAAATTTTCAGATTACTTTCACTTTCTTACTTATCTTGGCACTCCATTAAAATAATTTCATTTGCTGTAGTAACAGACAGATTGATTAGACTGAAAACTTTATTGTTAGCATGTTTAACATTATATTTACCCCACTTACCAGCTTTTAATTCAAAGTGAGTCACTAACAATAAAAAATGGAAAGTAATTTCTACGAGGAAGCTTCAATTTCAGCAGCTTTAGTCTAATCACTATGAAGGGGAACTATGGCTTAATCTAATTTTTCTTTGGATTAAAAGACTTCTAATTATTGCTTGGCATCAAGCTTTCTAGTCTTGCAGGAAGCAACACATTAAAGCTGGGATTTTAAAAGAGCCTAAGGAATACATCTGTCATTAAAATTCAATGACACTGGCAGCTCATCTCCCTGCCTCCTTTGAACATCTCAGTGTTTCCTATTAATAAAACAACATCTGTGAAATTTAGAAAAAAATATTAATTTTGACCCCCTCTGGATTTTAAATGGGCATATTGACCCAAGGCAAATCCATCCTCCGCTCCCACAAGCTCTTCTTGCACATTCCACTTTCCTGTGAGCAGTTTTCTTTAGTCCTAGGGTTTCTTTATTGCAATCCAATGTTTCTTCAAAGAAGGAAACTTTTAGGACCATAGTGGGTGGATTCTCTAATAATATCAAGAGACAAGAGAGAACTGAGCACCAGCTGTGGTCACGGACCATGTGATGGAATGGCTGCAGAGCATCACTGAAACGTCTGGTCCAGAAGATGGCCAAGGTGGTAGAGCCAAGCTTGTCTGCACATGCATGTGTGCGAGCAAGTGAGTCTGTAGCACCTGAACTTACATTTGTGCTAAAGTCTGAGCTGATAATGATAATTTCACACACAAGGTAAATCACACATGTACTCTGGCAGACACTCCCAAAAGCACACTCCTTAAGCTATACTGGTGCTGCTCTGAGACCAGTCCCTAAGACTGTGCTCTGCTTGCCCCTATGAAATTTGCTTAGACAAAGCTTCTGCACTAATAGTGGCATTTTATCTTTCATTCTTTCTCCCCTAGAGTTTCCACTGGATTCCCACTATGGATAGAAAATTGGCAACAGTTCAGATTAAACACCAGAGTGAATTTGCTTGGCTCCAAGGAAGACATTTCTGTGTCGAAAGCTAAATTATGTTGCTGTTTTTCCACCTGTTAATGTGTAGATTTTATAATAGAGACATTTTCCAATATATTTTTTTCTTCTTATGATTGCATGATGTGAAAGATGTGATCTTCACAGCTTCTGCTTTGCTTCACAGAATAATGACAATGCTTTTGTTAAAAAGATGAAAAAGTAGTATTTGAAACCATGAGGTCTTTGCTTGCTGCTTACAGAGATGTTTTTAGTGGTAAATCTTGCTGAAATTTTACTCCAAAGACATTTTTTTAGGTTTAAATCTTTGCCAATACAAGAGCTCAGTTCTAAAATTTGGATGGTTGTGGGTAGCGCTGTTGGAAAGCCAGATGTGTGGGTCTCAATTTGTGTGTGTTTTGGCATGCCTTGATTTCAGGGTAGCCAGCCTGTAGCATCTTTTGAAAGTCCCAGCTTCCTGGGATGGTGTAGTCAGAACATTTGATGACCAGTCCCAATACATAATGAAAGAGCAAGTACAAGTGGGGAGATCCCCAAATCAACAGTCTTGACTTGCAAGTTGATAGCAGGCTGTGCTATAACCAGTGTATGATTATTTCTTTCAATGGACACATGCTGGATGTCACATACGAGTCCATCAGTGCAGCTCCGTATTTTCAGGCTGCTATTGAATATGCAATGGCAATTTTTTGTTCCTTTTTAATCACTCCTCAAACAAAGTCATAGTTCTCATACAGTCACCTCTGAGACAGGGAGAGAAATATTTTCCTAACAATTACTGCAGACGGCTTAACTGGGCATTTGAAAGTAACAGACATTTAAAAATACACAGTAACAGTAATCTTTAAAAATACTTTATTTTAAAAATATTATTTGGGAGAAAAAGTCCTTGCTCCCTTTATTCAGCAGGAAATGCCACACAATTATCTTTATTTTCTTACTGTTTGTGGGATGAATTGAAAATCACTGTTGTAGATGAATTTACCAAGCAGCAATTAACATTTAATTTCCTTTAAAAACATAGAAACAAGATTAAAATGCCCATCGGGGGGTCATTTCTCCTTGATTAAAGTTTAGAAATCACCAAAAAATGTTGATGTTAAATGCATTAATCAAGAAATAAGAGAATGAAAACTTATGTTTGATATTCCAGAAGCAAACTTGGAAGCAGCTCAGAAACTGTTCTAGTTTATTTTTATTATCAGAGAAGTAAGTGTCTTGCAGGCAGGCAGAGTGACCACAGCTCACTGAACCAACAGCAGGCTTGCCCCTGAACTGAGAAGACCTTGGATGGACTGATATCTGTACACTCAGCATTCTGTGTTTCCTTAGATGTTAAAGGAAAGAAGGAATACCCATGTGATAACCTGTGAGATTCAGACTCCAGTATTAGTTATGATGATCTGTATTAGTATTTATTACTAAGGTTATCTGACACTAAATTTCTTGTTTTCCTGCAAGTCTTTGTCTTGGAGTTGCCTAGAAAAGGTAAATATTTCTGTGCATATTAGAAAGTTTCTCTGTCAAAGCCTCAGTTGGGAAGTTTATGAAGCACGTTTTATTCTGTTGTCCTTTATTTAGAAGCCTTACAAAGAGAAATAATATGAAACTATATCGTAAAAATTCCAGAAAGAAATATGTCACTACTGAACATAACGATGCATTAAGGAAAGTGGCACTGCCAGGATAAAGAATGGTATTTTTCACGGGAATGTTTGGCTACATACCCAGCAACGTTTATTTGTTTAATGAGAAATATGAATTTCGCACCTTCCTAGTGACCTAGCTGAAGGGATTAAGCAGCATTTACACTCTCCAGGCTTAAAAAAATTCTTAAAGGATGGCTACAGTTGCATTGTGCACAGCAGTAAATGCTAATGTCTGCATGTGCTTATTACCAATCTTGAGTCAATCTGGATCAAGTCCACGCATGAACATTCACTGATGGCATCAGGCTTTTTGTTGGGGCTGGTCCTCCCAGTGTATAGTTGCAAGGACAAAAATCAGAGCTCAGGCTCAGAGGCAATGAAGAGAAGATTCCTCTCACCTAAGAGAGCTGGCCTGGCACAGAGACAGCCAAGCACTCTGTGGTAATGTCCCCATTTTGATGCATTTTCAACTGAATGTGACATCAGTGTAGACCAAGAAGGCCAACTTTCATGTCATACCTTTATAACACGCACTGTAAGTCACTCATATTTTTACTAACTGAATCAGAAAAAGAGCTTTTTCCACCACCCGTGTCCTTTCATGAACAAAGATGCTTCTGCTGATTGTATTCTATCTTGTACATACGGGCAGAAAGCACTCTGCTTGAACTGGCAGCACACTGGCATGCAGTAAACACATTGAAGCCATTCTGATTACTGAATGGTGAATGGACCTATGTTTTAGACCTGCCCATCTCTACAGAAGCTTAGAAGTATGCAACCAGAGAAGAGAAGGGAGACCTTAATGTGACTTTCCAGTGCCTACAGGGGCTGAGAAGAAAGCTGGAGAAGGACTTTTTATGAGCATGAGTGACAGGACAAGGAGGAATGGCTTTAAACTGACAGAAAAGAGATTTAAATAAGTTATAAGGAAGAAAGTCTTACCTGTGAAGGTGCCGAGGCCCTGGCACAGGTTGCCCAGAGAAGTTGCGGCTGTCCCATCCGTGGCAGTGTTCAAGGCCAGGTTGGATGGGGCTTGGAACAGAATGAGCTTTAAGGTCCCTTCCAACCCAAACCATTCTGTGATTCCATAATTCTATGAACTAGTCTCTATTTCTCCTCTGTAAAGATCCTGTACAGCTCTCTGCGTGTAGGACTGGGACTTCTGTGTACACAGTGACTGCAGAGTGGACACATAAACATAAAGAAGAATAATAATGAAGTCAGAATCATGTCATTGTTATCACATATTGACTTTTTGCAGATTGTATGAATAATTTGCAATCTGGTCCATAAAAAATATTCCAGATTGTTCAAAATGTACATGCAGCTGAATAATCAGTTTATGCATCCAATTATTTGACTTGTAAGTTTATTGGGTAAAACTTGGCATATTTTTTCCAGAATATTGTTTTACTACTCACTTGTTTGAAAGAAAACAATGACCCAAAATTCTCATAAATAACTGCCCATAAACACTGCTCATAAATAACAGTTTTTCCTATCTGCCTAGTTTTGTCTCTTTTCCCCACTAGCAACCAGAGATCCAATAAACTATTAAAGGCTAAAGGCTGATGTAAATCCTTCTTTAGGGCAGTGATTTCAACAACAGTGACAGTACATGAAGAGGTTTTTTTTTAAACTAGGAAAGAAGAGCAAACAGCTAGAAAAACAAAAATTTAAAGTGCTTATGCAAAAATCTGCCATGGACATCTGGACCACCCTTGTCCAGCTCAGGAAATGCAACACCAGTCATGCTTCTAAGTGAAAAGAATCAATTGCACTTTCTGTTTTCAGAGGATCAAAGGTCCCCTTCTCAGCTCTGCATTTCAGGTTGGGCAGTTACTTGCAGAGCTGAATCGTAGTGCAGGTCTCTGTCTCACCTCTGTCCTGCAGCACATCTGCGTCTGCAGTCTCCTTATCATCCATGCAACCGAGCTGCTGTTATCTGTGATGCTGCAGTGGTGATGCAGAAAAAGATTGGCACTGAAAGTCACAGATGTTAGCTCTTTCTGTGAAGGCTTGACTCTTGAGCTCGACAACATCACTGTTTACAGCACACATATAACTCACTTGAGATAATGAGTTTTAAATCTTGCTTCTGTAAATGCAGAGTATCTCTGCTTTATCCTTAATGTTTTGGGACATGGGGGTACAGGGCTCAGATTTAAAATCATCTTATTTTTGCAATACCTAAACTGTTGCTGATGTGATAGACTATATTGGCTCAAAAGGACTGGTATAACTAAGCAGAGAAACAGTTTGATTTAAGATTAGATACTTCTGTAAAAACAAAGCTTTACAAAATAGAAGATGAGGGGAAATTTCCATATTTATAGTTCAAATACCAAAGAAATTTCCCTCCCCAGCACTACTGGGTCTAGACATCTGGTTTTCATGCTTAAAATACAAATGCTGTAACAGCAAACCAACTCACAACTGCAGGAACTGAAGCTGTCTAGAAACCAGAATAAAAATGACTTCTCCTCAATGACAAGCAAAAAGCTGGAGGAAAAAGCCTCTTGCAATTAGTGGTGGAAAATGAAATTAAGTTATCTAAATTATTACAGCCATATGTAAGATGGGCTCCCTCACAGCTGAAGCCACAGGTAAAGCAAAGCACAGTCTGCAGTACTCTTCATGCACTGATGCCTAAATAGCTGGGAGTGATTGGGACTTTTTAGGTGATAATGCCCACAGCTACCCCACACAACTACATCAGAAAATACCAATGGAGACTGTGTTCCCCCCACATCTTTTTCCCTTAGTATAATGCTGTACACCCAGTCCAAAAGCAGTCCACCATCACCTGTCCAAGTTTACATCTATCTTCTCTCAGATCTTTTTATAATGAATTATGCTCTCTCCTGACTTAATCCTCATGAGAGTTATTGATTCACATTTTCAAATGCAACACAGATAACATGAAAAGAATCATCTATAAAAAAATACATATGGCCAAATTCACTGACTGACCTGGACAATGTTCCTTTAAGTCTAAAGCCTCTATTGTGCTAAATACCCAGATGTTAACAATCTCTGCTAGAAGCTATTGAATGCAGGAAGGACATGTTTTTAGCAATTAGAAAAATAGTAGTACACTTACACATGGCAATATTTAGCAGAGTTTATTTGGTTAATAGGTCAGCAGCTTGGGACAGTTGGTGGTTGTTACAGGGCAGCAAGGAGGGTCTGTGCAAGATGTACTGGCAAGTATGCTGAACATCAGGTATCCATGGGGCACTCACAGATAAAAACCAAAAAAAATGCTTTGAAAACATTTTGTGATAGGTTTGAATGGTGGCAGGAAAGTGCACATCTATAAACCAGAAAAAAATGCACTCAGTGGAATAACGTTTTTGGTATATAAGAATACTACATATGTAAGGCTTGAACTAAAGTTCATATCTTGAAATACTTTGGGGGTAAAGCAAGAATTAAGTACGTGATTAAGTGCTTTCCTGAACAGGGCACCAGCCTTGGCTGCTTTTTGCAGACTCCTGTAAAGATTATTCTCATGCTTACAGGGATATAAAATGGAGGGGCTGGTCTCAAGCCATGAGCAGGTGCATACTAGCACTGCTTTTAGATTAGACATGTGACTGCTGCAATGATTTACAATGCATTCCTCACAGTAGCATGAATTTGGCTGGTGGCCTTTGTAATTTATCTTTGCTGATATCGTTATGTGCCTGGAGAACATTTATCTTCCTAAACATAAAGAGCAAATGATTGTTTTAACGAGGAGAAAACAAGCCTTATTGTAACAGCCCTGGACTAGGTACCACAGAAAGGCTTAGATTTTTAGCACACTCCAATCTGTTTTAACAGCTGCTTACGGTTACTACAGTCACTGAACAAAGATAGGGTTATTTTACCTTTCTTTACTGATGGCGCAAATTCCCTCTTATTTTCTCTGTCTTTGCAGAATGGCAGAGGCCATGCTTGCAGCCACAGACCTTTGGAGTCAGTCAGATCTGTGCAGTTTTCTGCATGTAGCGGTGCAACTGGCACTTCTTACACTGAAATCTTACACTGAGAACTGGATTACACATAAAGATGCAAAAAAAGGGCCCATATCCAATCTAAATAAGCCATCCACTGCTCTCAGTGGTGGTTTCCAGTCATTTAGGATTCAGGGACTCCCACGGAGTCACTTTCAACAAAAACTGCTTTTCTTGGTTGTTTTTTGCAGAACCTTAGAATTAGTTCACAGTCATCACAAGATCCATGGAAAACAGACATAAAATTACACATCTAAGGTATTTATAAGGAGATAGCACCTAAATTCCTACAATCCTAATTTTCTATGACTACATCTGTATGTATAGTAGCTTCTCCTCTAGCAAATGTCAGAGCCAGTGGTGATTTTGCAATTTGTAGGAATAAAAGCAATTTCTTCCCAGATTGTTATTCTTTTCCTTTCCTGACTATAGGCAGAAACAGAAGAGAGCAGGACCTCCCACTAATCTGTAAAAGCTAAACCCGAGAGGGGAGTAAAATGAAATTTTAATGAGGAATCAGGGCTTAGGAGGTGTCAAGTGTTGGAGTATGACTGTCCCAGCTCTCATGTCACTAGAAGGGAGAATGGAAATTAATGCTGGGCTCCTGGGATTGTGAAGGAAGCAGCATAACCACAGAATCAGCACCAATATTTTTGAATACAGGCCCAGTTTTTGCTTTGGAACAAGAACTTGGACTCACATGAATTGTATGAAGGCTTGGCCTTGAAAAATCAATGGGTGCTCAGTATTTGGCAGGATCAAATCCATGGTGAACAAGAAATTTGGCCCAGATGTGAAACAACACTTCTTCTGCTTCCCAACCCCATGGTGTAACCACCAGACCACAAACGTCTTTCCCACTTTTTGCTGTTAAGAAGGAAGAGTCAGCTTTCAGGCTTGGAGAAATGTGGTGGATTGAGGGCAGGAAGGATCTGTCATTCATAAGAAAACGTGGGCTAGAGTTTCAAGATCTATTTAAATTTTAAATTTCCTTAATGCTGATAGAGTCTGAGGGCAGATGAAGGTTCCATCACCTGTAGCTCTCAGTACAGTATGCAGCAAGATCTCTCCTCTGGCTGCCTTTTATAGTGCCTGTATAAACTAATGACATGCTTAATCCCTTCACACTTTGAAAACCAGTGGCACCTTGCACAAGATAGAAAGCTGGCTCATTTTTGATTCTTCCTTCTTCCCCTACCCTCAAAAGGGACCTTGAATGAATACATACTCCTGATTACCATGATGATATAAATCACAGGAAGCTGCTTTCATGTTGAGATGTGAAGCCAGCGCTCCACAGTGCCCTGCAGTGCACATATTCACAACAACTTGCAGTGCAATGAAACCAAAGTTGCTTCTGGTGTAATGTGCTATGCAATCTGCTGCAATTACCTCCAAGGATGCGGGAGGTTTATCTGCTTCAAACCTTTGCTCTCAGACATTATGAAGTTAATTATAAAATGTGCCAAGGGGGAGGCAAGGAGAAACCTTGTTAGCCTTTTCTTTCTGTGGTTTTCCCCCCTCACTGCATTTACATTGGCCTTGAAGAACTGGGACATTTTGCAGATGGTTTAGGGTCTATAAATTCTTATTTAAATCATTGCGAGCCAAGTATAACAGGTAGCAGTCCAGACTTCTCTAGAAAGGACAAGCCCCAGCTAAGCATGTAAATAATACTCCAGTGCTTTTTAGCATATAAATACATACACTGAGCCAGGTGCCCTTTACAGGTTTATTCACATTTTCCTATTGTTACTCTGTGAAGTGTACCAGGTATGCACTGTATGACTCTGCAGTATTCCTTTAAATGCTACTTCTCAGTGAATAGCACAATGTAACAGACTAAAGGTGATATTTCCTTCACTGTTCCTCTGTCAGAATGTGCTCATCTCAGGGGGCTGATAAAGAGAACCAAAGTGCCAGCAATCTCTCTCAGCAGCCTCAAATGGCAGAGTCCAATCACAAAAAGGCAAGAGGAGATCATGTGCTTGAGATTAGGTTGGCATAAGAAATGAGGGGTAATAAAGGAGAGCAGTGTCACATTTTCTTTACTAATGGCAAACAGTGTGGCAATAATACAGTACATTGTAGAGCAGGGAACTATTTGTTCTGTGATGAAATGAGAGAAACAGGGTACTCAGTACTGCACATTATAGCTGGGAGATGTCCTAAGACAGGCATTGATGACACCATCTATTTCTTCAAGCAAAATGTATCACCCCTGGTCCCGCTGTTCCTGTGGGGAAAATAATACTATCTTCCTTTGGCCATGTTATGAAAGCTAATGAAAGAAAGGCTCTGTACATTGCATTACTGATGAAGAATCCTCTGCACGTATTAATTGGTTTTATTTAAGAGTGAAAGAAATAGAATCTGCAACTTTTTTTTTTTTTTCTGATAAATTCTAGAATCCCTTCCATTATTGTTTGGGTTTTTTATAGCTTTTTTATATCTTTTTCCTGCACCCACCTGCCAACTCTGCATCATGGTCCACCTGCTGGTGAGTCAGAGTGTTGAATGTATATAGCTCCCTCCAGAGTTTCCCCGTGTGATTCAATCTTCTTGCCACGAGGGATGCTTAGCTTTTCTGCCCCACCCCCTTCAAAACAGGGATTTATTATTCAGTTCCATCTATTTTTGGCTGAGACTTGACAAAAGAAGCTGTAGATTGAAAGTCATTCACAGACACTGAGAAAGATGTTGGCTGTGCCTTTAAACTCTGCCCTGATGCAGGGCCACATTTTACAGGTGACCATCCCTAGCAGCTGAAATTACCTGGATGAAACCAGAGTCTGAAAGTTAAGAAAGCTCTTTTTCAGTATTCTACTTTCACTAACATTTTTGCAGTAGTCTTGTGCCTAAACATACAGGCTATCCTAGAAAGCTGTCAGGGCATACTGATTTCCAGAGCCCCATCAAATACACCCCTGAAACTGGAGTGCAAGTAGTTCTACAGTGTAAACATTGGTTGTAAATGCACATACTCAGCACTTTCAGCACACCCAGTATTTTCAGCTCTGCAAACATTATATCCCTTGGTATTACCTCTTAGAGACTGAACTTCAGAAGCAAAGTTGCTCTGGCTTATGGATACAGCTTTTTGGGGACCTGAGTTTCTATTTAGAGGACTACTTTCTGAAGAAAACAGTATTTTCTTATTGGCTTACTAATCTTTGGTTTCCTGGGCTGCTGCCTTCATGTGTGGTTGCCTACTCTTCTTAGTCTGGCAAGGGGAAGAGAAAATATTTGGTCTTCAGGGGCCAGGCAACTCATTGCCCTGTACTGCTGACAAGAGTGCATGATTCTGAGTTCAAGTATTCTGTACCTGTTTTGCAGAGGAATGAATATTACACAAGGTGCCAGGCAAGCGGAGCATAGCTAATATAAAAACACCTTGGTTTGGTTCTCAGTTACCCTGCAGCTGTGTTAGTATTTACAGCACTGTGAGTAAAGTGCTCCTCAATCACAATAGGAACAACTTATATTCACTTTGAACGTGTAAATCAGGCCACACAGTTCTGCTGGAATTATAGGCTATTTGCAATCATTTTTCTCCCTCCACATGCTCTGCCCAGCAGGTAGTCTGTAATTATTTGATAATAAAAATTACAGGTGTTTTTACATTGCTGGTCCTCTGCAGGAGCTGAAGATTACCCAGCAGTTTTTACACAAGTTGAGAATTTAAGCCTGATGTCCTGGCAGACTTCCAGGTTGGAAGACTTGATTGCCTGTCTAAATCCTCACGGTATTTCTAACAGGCTGTGGCACTCCTGTCATCCTCCTGAGGCAGCACGCTGTGAAACAACTGCATTGCTGTGCGCAGGCAGCTCTGCAACACAAGGGTGGCAGGAGGAATTCTACCAAAGAAAAAGGGCTTGCGGTTTGGTCACTTTGAGAAAGTCCCTTGAGAGCTGCAGGGATGAATGAGGCCATATGAAAGATGCTACCACTATGCCCTGTTAGTCTGATATATGATAAAAGCCCATGGTAGTTTACATGTGATTACTGCAATTTTCAACCACCTGTGTAAAAGCTACTCAAACAAATGTTCTCAAAATACTCCAGAAGAAACGAAGGAGATTAGCATTAAAGGTCAGGTGTCATATGAGAAGTGCACAGACAAAATTGAAGTTTGTTACTGGCAGAAGATCACCTGTACCATCATTTTTGTGGGTTTCAGTTACTACATCTGAAAAGAACATGTCCACTTTGTAAAGGTAACTTCTTGCAAAAGTACTCCTTTCTCTCTAGCATCATTATGAAGTATTTGCCTATGCACTCGATAATTTATGTATTTGTAAATATAGTGAAGCCACAGTGGCTTGGACATCGCCTGAGAATGACTGGTTTGGGGAATTTGAGAAATAAAATGAGATAAAATCACCAGCTTGCAAAAAGAGTGCCTGCATTACAATGGATTTTTGCTATTTTTATCTTGGCAAGTGTCATTCAACTTTAATTCTTCAGGCACCCATGACAGGTAAGTTTGCCCCACTTCACATTAAAGATGTCATGCTTTACTTCTGAGCAAGTAATAAACCCACTCACCCCAGCATGCTGAAGCCTCTGCTCGGCAAGTATGTGACTGCAGAATCAGGCCTCGCTTCTTCTCATTGCAATTCAGGGGATTTCTGCTGTGAACTTGGAGACCAGCCTTCTTTTATTCCCCGAAGCTTCCCTTTAGCCAGTGAAACATGCAGTTGTAGTAGGAAAAGTGGGTGTGCAGGTCCTGGGCTCTGCTGGCGACATAGGTGCATTTTGATTTCTTTGCTTCATCTGCAAAAACTGAACCTAGTTTTTCATCCTGGAAGAATGCACTTAACCTTTAGTGCTGGCACTATCACGAGTGTTAAGGCTGCCAGGGCCACCATGGCCTCTTCCCTTCATGGTTTCCACATACAACTGAGCTCTCGTGTTATTGGAACCCTGTCGTTTTACTGTGTTTAAAGGACAGCAAACAGACTGCTTCACTGCTAATCCTCAATACACACAAGGAGAAATGTTGTTTTGTCCTAGACACGTCCAAGCTCAGATTTGTGCTCAGCTTCATGCCAAGATCCGATTATAAGCCCTTTATCAATTCCAGCCCTACCCTGTGGGCCTCAGTTGTGCAATGGAGAGGGAATTGGCTGGCATGAGCACCAGGGCCCTGGATGAGCTCTGATGAGGTGGGGACTTGACAGTTGCTTTCAAAAGGACCCTTATTTTGTCAGCAAGGGATGTTGAGAAGGCTTCTAGGCTCTCTAGGCCCCATTCTATTCATGACCCCGGCAGCCCTGGCTGAAGACAATGGAGGGCTGTTGGGCCTCAGGGAGCCCACTGGGCCTGCAGTGAGCAGGAGGCTGCGGCTGCGGGGATCCCTCACAGTGCCCCACAAAGCAGAGCTGACCCAGGACCCACAGCGGCCCCAAGGCCTCGGGGGAGCAGGGGCAGCCCCACCGCCACCGGTGAGGGAGAGGCAGGGGGGGACACCCACCCTGGGCCGCTGCGGAGGCCCTGAGGCGCGGAGCAGGGAGCTGCAGGCGTTGCGCCTCACGGCCGGGGCGGCCGTCGGGGCCGGTTCCGGAGGGGGTACCGGTTGTGATGTGCGGGTGCCGGTTCGGACGCGGAGGAGCCGGTGCCGCCCGGGCCCCAGTGACCGGAGGGTCAAGCCTCCTCCTCCCCCCTGAGCGTGCGGTGCGCGGCCGCATGTGGGGCGCAGGCGGCGGAGTCTCCACCTCTTCTGGCAACTGGAACTTGCGGCTGCCAAGCTCCATTAGAGCTATCAGAGCCGGGGGGACGCGCTGCGCGGCGAGGGCGGGCGGTTGTGGTGTTTGATTTTACAATACTTCTTTTGCGTTGTTTTCTTTCCTCCCTTTGCAAAGGCTCTGGGCTGAGAACTCGCTCCGGAGCCTGCCCCGCCGCGCTCAGCCTCCCGCCGGCCGAAGCCGGGGTCCCGCCACCGCGGGCACCGGAGCGCCGGAGGCGGCCCATGGCT
>JAOEHY010003618.1:12233-27725 GCA_025447955.1 Psilopsiagon aurifrons | reverse complement strand
GGGTGACATGGTTTAGTGTGAGGTGTCCCTGCCCATGGCAGGGGGGTTGGAACTGGATGATCTTAAGGTCCTTTCCACCCCTAACTGTTCTATGACTCTATGATAAGGAAGAAGTTCTTTACTGTGAGAGTGGTGAGGCACTGGGATCGGTTGCCCAAGGAAGTTATGAATGCTCCATTCCTCATGGTGTTCAAGGCCAGGCTGGACAGAGCCTTGGGTGACGTTGTTTAGTGTGAGGTGTCCTTGACCAAGGCAGGTGGGTTGGAAATAGAGGATCTTAAGGTCCTTTCCAACTCTAACTATTCAATGATTCTATGACTTTTTGAAGTCACGAGAAGTATAAAGAAACTTGTGTTGACTGAAGTTTTGAAGATTTGCTTACATTTTTCCATTAAAGCAGCTACATCAAAATTGCTGTCCAGTTTCTTCCATATCAAAACTTCTTTTCTCAGATGCAAACTAAGGAAAGGACATTTTTAAATCAAAAAATACTGTTCTGCTGAACGACAGTAAGATAAAAGGTTTGCAATTGAATGTCTACAGTTGCATGTCACAGCAGGCCAAGAAATTCCAAAGGTGCACAAACTCTACATCATCCCCTCTGCCTTATTTACCACTGAGAATCTGCATCTGTCCCCTGGTCTTGTTTTGACCCTTCCTGTTCTCTCCTATTAATGGACCCTTACTCCCCAGTCTGTAGTACAGCAGGCTCTTTGCTGAGCATACCAGCTGCTCACTTGGATAGCACAGTCATGCCAACAGAGCACACCATCAGACAGGCAGCCTTTCTCATTCTGGCCAAGCCAGAGGAACAGACATACAATATCCAGAGAAAATAAGCTTTGATCAACCAAAACAGATTAACCCCTTTTCACTTTTACTGATACACGGCACAGATGGAATGTGTAAACTTTGTCACGCAAATTTGAACACTCAGTTCATAGCAGCTCTGCTTGTTACTTTGGTATAGAGAACTGTGTAACCCTGCCTATTTTACTTAGGGCACACTGAGATACTTAGTGGTTTTGAGCACAGGATAATATATCATCCTGCCCTACAGAAAGTGATATTGTCCTTTTGTTATAGAGGACCACTCAATTCAAAAGAGTTATATCAGAGAGCCTACACGTTCTACGTGCCTAAAGCTCACCAGTGACATTTGACACCATACAAGAAAGGGTCTGAAACAGAATCAGTGCTGATACTTGCACCAGAAGTTCCAGCCCAGTTACAGATCAAACATCTCCTAAATACTGCCACTGGCTGTGTGGGATTATTCATGCTTTTCCCAGCATCCTGAAGTCTCATTCATATCATGAAATTGCCAAGAAAAGAGATATCTAGTGAAATAGTGGTTCTTCATCAGCAAAGTCTTGATTAGAATTTTGAATTGAGTAAATACATGCAGTTGACTACTGTTCCCCAATCCAGCCTTCAGAGATTATACTGGTCCAATAAAGAATATTGTATGTACTGTCAAAATACAGACAGGTGCAATGTATGTTCTGGTGCTGACAACTCAAAAGAAACAAATTTAGTCACTAAGTAGTAGCTGTAACAGACAAGCAGCTAACACATTTTGTGATGGAGAAGATTGCTGGATTTAATCAGGACAGTTCTATCTCCTGAGGTCATTATCACATATGGACATTCTTGTTAAACTGAGTGCCTGACATTTTCATATTCTGTGAAGAGTTTATTTAACTGACATCTACAAAAATCAACTACATTAGCACTATTTAAATAAATGGCTTTGAATCCTTTTTCTTTTTTTTCTCTGCCCTATTACAAGAGAGTCTAAGTGAGGTATGAACAGGTGCAATAACTTCTAAAGTAGCATCAATGAACTGATGAGGTGGTATAGCTCAAAAAGAAGTACCTTTTGAAGAGGTAGTGGTATTTATGCTGTTACAGACCATGCCAAATTAAACCCATCATCACTTACAACCTGTGCCCTAAGGAGCAGGCACCATTCCATTCAAGCAGATGGGCCAGGAGCACATATAGCCAAGAGACATTGTTATGTGTCTCTTGAGTATGATTGTTGAAGGCAAGGTTCCCAATCTAGAATAATGAATTAGCTACCAAGGATCCTCTGTCCATACGCAGAGGTAGACTGTAAAAGTTTAGCTTTTAAAAATTAAAACCTCACAGCATCTATAAGGAGCAAAAGACAGGCTAACCCATCATAGCAACGAAGCCCTGCAAGGACACATTCCTAATAACATCTTCATTCTCCTTAAGTGTTTCTGCCAGAAACCAAGTATATTTGAGGAATGCAGGGAAAATCCCAAATCCAGGTTCACTGATTCCAGGGGACAGTAGCATACAGTCAGTGCATAAATTCAGAATCACCGGAGAAATAAATATAAGCAAGCTACCTTGCTTTCTTTTTTGCTTGAGGCTTACTTTCACTTCATGTAAAAAGTTACAACTAAACAAAGCCCCTTCCTTTAATTAGTGATTTCAGTTCTTTTGCCACAAGACATTCTAAAACAGGCTGATGAAATTACACAGGTGAAGTGAGAGGAGTAGGTTTCAAGGAAAATGCAATTCTCCCATCTGCTTCTTAGAAGTTAAAGTAAAACAGTACAACAAAGCTTGCCAGAATTTGCACCCAGCCAAAACAAATAGCTCTAACCCATGTAACCGCTCCACTTATGCCACACAAACCAGGAAAATCTGACATTTCCAGCAGCATTTAATTTCCTTGAATTTCCATTTGTTTAATTCCTTCAATTTAATCAGTTGGAATTAAGGTAAATGTAATGTGCTTAGAGAGCCCAAGTGCAAGACACATGAGACCATTTTTTTGCACAGGCTTTCTGTCTGAAGACCCACTTTCCCTGTTGGTAAAGTTGGACAAAAGCATATTTGAAAATTCTCCAGGTACTGAACCATTAGAAAAGAAGATCAATAGGTTATTTAGGAGCAAAGCAGAAACATCAGGATTCTTCTAATGAAAATGCTTAGGTAGACTAAATTAGTGCAATTTATCAAATGGCAATGCTACAAATATGAAAGCTTTCCAAACACCATATTTAGATTTAACAAGCATCAGGCTGTGATTAGCAAAAAGTCGCCAAACCTCATCACAGTGGAAACATGGATTGTACTCTAGTCCAGATGTTATTAATGTTATCTGGAAGCCTGCTGCTGCCAGTCAAGCGAAAGCTGCTATCCTCTTCAGTGACTCAATCAGCTGACATGATATGGATGCAGATGTTCCAAAACAGCTGTTGTTTTAAAAAGAACTTGGTGAAAACTATTAATGTGTTTTCTATGTAACTTTTAAAAAACTCTTGACTATACACTCAAATATAGCGGCTTCCTCTTTGTGTGTGCATGTGGCTAGTGACCAGTCATGCTGCACAGCAAATTTGCCAAAAATGTCTTTTATAGGATTTATGCAAGCAAAACAAGTTTTATGCAGTCAAAAATCTGCCCATCCAGTCTATTTCATTCACAAAGGGGATGGCCAAAGAACCAGAAAATATATTTGCTAAAACTTTGGCATCCCTGAGTCACAGTAAAGTAGACTTTGAGGCAGCTGTCTTTACCGTATGATTACTTTCTGAAATCTGTGCTCAGATTTGTTTCTCTTCCATGAAATGTCCTGTGGCTTTCAAAAAGCAGGGTTGGAATCACTTCTTTGGACTTCCAGAGCACATAACAATGACCTGCTTAGCATGGTCTCCTAAGCCTCCAACTCTTTGGCTTCCTCTGAACAGTTCTACTCAGGGGCAGAGCATGGCTTGGACTTTCCAGCCAGGGTCTCCAGACTCACAGGGTTTATGGTCAGCAACTGTGATTAGACCATCTTGCCTTCCCTATATTACTAGATGTGCAGCAAACCAAGGAACAATCCACATGTGGAAAAGATGACTTACATTAGCAAAAAAATGAGAACACGCAACAGAGTCACATCTTCAGCTATTGTATGAACTAATGTAATTACATTAACTAGGTACTTTACTGTCTATGAGTTCTACAACTCTAAAACCTCTCACCAAATGGTACATCACCCCAGACAGTTATGTTGCTCATAGATGGCTGCCAGGACTTTCAATAAGAAGGCAGTATAAAGCAGAAGCACTGGCATATCAAGGGACTAAAGCTGAAGGAGACTGGTTGGGATTGGGTTTTTTTCTTTCTTCTTTAAGCAGTGAAAAAGATGGAACTCTCATTTCAAAAAAAAAAACCACAATTTTTTTATTGGTAAAAGTTGGGAGATGGGAAAATGCAGTCTGGACTTCATCCCAACTCTATCACTATGGAATAGTGGCATTCATCTATGTGCTTTCAGGCATATGATTCAGGAAACCAGATTAAGCAGCCAGCCTCACTGTGCACTCAAGGGGAAAAGGCAGGTTTTTCTCTGGAAGTCAAGTCAGAACAACTAAATTATGTTCCTATCACTGAAGTGCATTCTAGATGTTCTTCCTTTGCTTCGTTCAGTATAATGAGAGCCTATTACAATTTACATGCGTAAAGAGTAAATAGCACCTCTCCTGTACTCCTTATGCTAAGATTCCTGAAGAATAATAACTAACTATCCAGCACTAATCTGGTGCTGTGAAAATACTGTAGTGCTTTCAAGTACTCTAATAAGTCTCACATGGGCTACAGATACTGGGATATGGAAAAGTAACTCACTGAAGTTAGCAAAGGCTAAAAAAATACCCATATTTCCCTATCTCTACTGCAGTTTTTGCCAAGCCTCATCTGGTGTAATATTTGCCCGTCTCTTGCAGACACACTTTGAAATCAATAACAAAGATAAACCACAAAGAGTTATCACTAGTTATTACCAATCATTGCTTACTTATTACATGCAGTAATTTGAGACGAACTGCTAATATGCAAGTATTTGCAGATCAACCTAGGATTTTCATTAATGTGAGATAACAGGATCCAGGGTGGGAGAACTTGACACAAGACAGTCTACAACAGATGGAAGAAACAAGGTGTCAACATACCCTTTTACCTCAGACACACCAGACAGGCATATTCCATCACCACTTTGGCAATGCAAATGGAAGATTAGAAACATAAAATGAAATTGAGCTTATTTGTAAGGTTAAAGGTACAAAAATTTTCAGGTACAATATTTTAACTTTGATGGTGAAGCGCAGTTTGGCTGAAAGGGAATCATATGCTTCAAAAAAGGTCATCTATAGCCCATTTTAAACTAATTAGGCTGCTCTTAATCCTTTTGGTCATACCAGTCATGAAGAACAGACTTGAATATTGACATTTTTTTCGCCTCCTCATTTACTCTGTTGCTTACAGATCTGTAGTCTCAGGGTCCTCAAGAAGCCATGGTCTGGATTCTAACACTGGAAGACAAGGAATCAGTCATATTTGGAACTAAGGTCCGCTGCTAGGATCTTTTCCTGATTGCCAGATCTCAGAGAGGATTCTGCCTAAAAAGCACCCAGAAAGATCAGTTGGCCACAAAGAATCAGTTTCTATCAGTCTGGATATTATTTAAGTCATTCATGCCTTAGCTGTGCAAGCCAAAGCAAAGGGCTTAGTATGCACCACATTCTTGGAAATGCAAAGTAGAGAGAGCACTGATCAGAACAGTAATACTACCTAGAGTAATGAAGACACAGCAGAATTCACATTGGAGAGCAGCCAGAGAAATAGCCAGTGTGAGATATTAGCCTTTTATGAAATGAAGACAAAAGGTATCTTTTATTTCCCTCCAAGACTATAAAAACAGCGCAGGAAAAAATTAGGGCTTTGTGGCAGAGCAGTCCAAATGAAACACATGATGCAGCCATTCTTGCAATCTCACTTCTTGGTCAGAGGTATTCTTCAAAATCAGCCATTTCTTGATAGTTACAAATCTTCAACCAGTCATAGAAACAGATTAGATAATCCAGGCGCTTGACCTTCCTGCAGGGGCTACTTCCAAAACCTTAGCACAATGCCATGAACTAACACTTTTTTCCTACCAGAATCTATTGCAAATCTGTCTTCCAAAAGGAACTTACTATAGCTTATTTTTTTCCACCAGTTGCATATTAAAAAATGCCTCTGTTAAAGATAAACTGGTTTCCATTTCCTATTCCCGTCTGCAGTGAAACAGGAAGCTCTGCCAATAGGGGATAAGTCAATGACTGGATGTGGTCTCCCCAGTTTTTGTGGCTAGACCAGTGGAATGCACAAACTGTTCCTAGAATTTACATGCTGAAAGAAGGATTTAGCTTTTATATACGTGGTAATTCATTTGCAGATGGAGGTGACAGCAAATGAGCTGTCCTCTCTTTCCAATATCTTTCTGATTTAAGGTTTTCATATGAAGGAACCAAAGAATGTGTTACATGTGTTCCCTGTGTTGGTCCGTATCAGGTAGAAAGATTAGCTGTGAACCAAAATTAATATTCTTGAAAAATAAATAAAAGCATCATTTTGTCTTTTGGGAACCTGCAGGTTCCATGGTCATGTTTATACATGTGTTTCTTTCCACTCCAGTTTTTCTCTTCTCCTCTCTTTCTCCCATTCCTCAGCCTTTTTTTTCCCCCCTCCCTGTCCTTGTGTTGGCTTGAAAAGATATGAGAGCAAAGAGTGAGCTTGCGTCCTTACAGCAAACCGGGTATAACTGGATACTTTTTAATAGCAACATAAATCCTTAAAAGCCAAAATGAGTACAGTGCAGCCACACCAAAACCAGAGGTGATTAAGGGTCTAAGCCATTTGCAGCACTTGGGCAACAGGCAGATCTGAGGTGAAAGGGTCCCATCAGCACTCCCATGAGAAAAAAGACTTACCACGCTCATTCTGGTGACAATAACCCTTGCCAGTCTTTCACCTTTTCCACCCACACCCTCAGCTTTCTCCCAGGAGCACTTCTGCCAAAACATCCCCAAGTACTTACACTCTGCACCTCTTTCTGTCACACATTTGGGCTTAAAAAAAAAAAAAAAAAAAAAAAGAAAAAGAAATCAATTCCAAAAGTTAGATTAAATCCTTAAATCCTACTTTGAGAAGTAAAAACCTTCCAGTGGGGTTCCCTCATGCCCTCATTTCTGTTTGCCTTTATACCGTCATGAACACTTCTGGGTTGCCTGCGATATATTAATGAATAATTAATGTTAAATAGGCTGTCAAGATCTCACACCTTTATTAGAAAACATGTATTGTTTAAAGCTAAAGAGAGAGGAAAACAGGGTGGGAAAAAAAGTAACATACTTAGTCTGAAAAATCTTTTGCCTCCAGTGCTGAACTATAGGGACTTTGTGTTGCCTATTGTATTTGATGACTTCGCTAACACCTATAACACTCAGAGGAATGCAACTCAGGGTTGTTTCAGGTGTTATTTATGTCACCAGCTATTCTTGGGAAGTCAGAAAAATATGAGGCCCTGAAACTAGGTCTTGCAAGGTAAGAAATTTTCAGTTCTTTCTTAAGTAACAGCAATCTCAAATGACTTAAAACTGTATTGTTTGTCAGTGGGAGTTTTGTCATTCAATGTTTAAGGACAAATAACTACTTCCTAGGACGCTGGCTTAACCCCTCTTCATGAACTTTGAAAATTTCCTTTCTCATGAACGTTACAGAAATATGTTGAGTGATTCTCAGATTGAATGTCTGCATAAGGGGTATTCTCCAGTCCTCAGTAAGGCCAGATCTCTATTTCCATCACTTTTCTTTTTTCTTTTTTTGTCAGACATTTGTCTTTGCAAGCCTAGGAGAACTATGTTTGCGAGTAAATATTGTGAAACTCACAAATTGACTGAATAGAAAGGTTCTTTGAATAACTAGAAACTGCATTTTTTAATGTTCCTTTGTTTGTGTTTGATAAAGTAAGAATTAGAGTTTGAGGATCTGAATAGCAAGTGTTTGAACTCTAATTTTCCCGTCTCTCTTTCAGTCCCAGACTTATTTTATGCTTTCTTTGGGTAAAACACGGGCCCCATGGAACTCCATGGGGGTACTCCCATTTATTTCAGCAAGGCCAGCACTTCCTTTCAAGTCTCTTGGAAGCTTCTGAGGGATATGTGCAAGTAACTGACTGCACTTCTCTCTTTCTGTAAATCATTGTGACTTCCCAGGAGTATAGAAACTAGATATGTTTCTGCTTTGTTTCTTTCTCTTTTAAGCTGTATAAGGACCTTCATAGATAACAAACTGATACAGCGTACAGGCAACTGTTAGGAACTTCCACTGAAAAGGAAGATATGCCCAAGCCATCAGGTTCTTCCAAGAGTCACACCAAACTGTCTGAAAAATAAAGGCAACCCTTTTACACTCATGATCAGCTACTCATTCAAAGGGGCAAAGGTTTTAAGGAAGCACCTGAGTCAGAGGCTTTGAGACCACTGAGCACATGAAGCCACACTTGTCACTTTTAGCCTAGTATAACCTATGGAATCTCTTTTCCATGGTGCCTCGTGTACTGTAAAACATTCTCCAAGTTGAGAAAAGGTTAGCTCTAACCTCAAGGCATCCCAAATCATGAAGTAGATTTGTTCTCCTCCTGTGACATCTTCTGTACCCTATGACCTTTTTAGGGGGGCTCAATGTATACAGCCTCACTGTAACTAGCCTCCACTTCAAGTTATCTTAACTAAAAACCTATTTTACTGCTAGAATCAAGAAAATAGAAAAGCATGAAATTGAAATTTAACGTGGCTTGTTCAGCCCAGCTAACCAGGCACAAATTTTATGTTTGTATGATCTACCACAAAGGTAACTCATAGCAGAAAATCCTTGTTCTTTCCAAACAAAGGGTATTCATTTATGTAGAGAAAAAAATCCTACAATGACTGTTGGAGCATTCACAGCTTCCCTGGCAACCCATTCCAGTGTCTCACCAATCCTTACAATAAAGAATTTCTTCCTCAGATCCAATCTAAACTTACCCTGTTTAAGTTTGAGCCCACTACCCCTTGTCCTACCACCACAGACCCTAATGAAGAGTCGCTCCCCAGCATCCCTATAGGCCCCCTTCAGATATTGGAAGGCTGCTATGAGGTCTCCACGCAGCCTTCTCTTCTCCAAGCTGAACAGCCCCAACTTTCTCATCCTGTTGCTCCAGTCCCATGATCATCCTCGTGGCTCTCCTCTGGACTCGTTCCAATGGTTCCATGTCCTTTTTATGTTGAGGACACCAGAACAGCATGCAATACTCCAAGTGAGGTCTCACGAGAGCAGAGTAAAGGGGCAGGATTACCTCCCTCGACCTGCTGGTCACACTCCTTTTGATGCAGCCCAGGATACGGTTGGCTTTCTGGGCTGCAAGCATACACATGTTCATTTTCTCATGGACCAACACCCCCAATTCCTTCTCTGCAGGGCTGCTCTCAATCTCTCTCTGCCCAACCTGTTGCTGTGCCTGGGATTGCTCTGACCCAGGTGTAGGACCTTGCACTTGGCATGGTTAAACTTCATCAGGTTGGCATCAGCCCACCTCACAAGTGTGTCAAGGTCCCTCTGGATGGCATTCCTTCACTCCAGTGTATCAACTGAAACACACAGCTTGGTGTCATTGGCAAACTTGCTGAGGACACACTCCTAAAACATCTTTATCAGAAATCATCCTTCAAGCCAATCACCCCAAAAGAGGGGTAAAAACTCATTTTGGTTTGCCTAGTCCTCAGCCACAGTGACCATCTACTTGCACTTTCAAATTACAGTGTTTTGTAACAAGTGATCCCTCCCCAATGAAATGAGGTATACACAAGCCCTCATCATTACAAGCAGTCAGCTTATTCAGTGGTGCTTTCATGGAGCTCAGTGCACTTAATGATTAAATATACAGCATTTAAAAAGGTCATAGAAATGAAACAATTTGATTCTGAGGCTCCTCTCTCTCCTCATGAACCTTTGTTCATGAAGCTTGACACTTAAGTTATAAAATTTACAGTTCAGGGTGATTTCAGAAGCTGTATGGACTATATATGCTCACAGTCAGGCTCAGTTTAGTTCCTGCTCCTTGACAGTAAATGCATGCGATGTAAGAGGACATTGTTATCACTTCTGAGAGCTTCTCCTCTCCAAATCGAAGCTTACTGAATCCAAGGAGTCTAGCAGATCTACAAAATACAACTTGCATTTCACTTCTCAATGCAAACGCCTTCAGTATTGAGTAAAATGATCCTATACTATGGAGAGATTGGTGGGAATTTTGCCCCAAATGATTTACTTTCTGAACCTCCTACAGTGCAAACAGGCAAACAAGTAACTAAGGGTCAAGGCAACAAATTTCTTTTACATGATGCAGCAAAACTTGTACTTATATCATTCCTTCCCTACTCAAGAAGAGTATATTTGGAAGTCTTCGCAGGAATAAATGCTGCCTTGCACCATATTATAGCCAGGGATAATCCTAAATATGCACAATCTACTTGTCCTTAGCTCATGGGCTGTGACTGACACTTTAGACACTGCAAAGCAAATTCTACCTCTCATGGAAATTATTGCAAACCTTTTTCATTATATCTCTTCTCTCATCTATGTCCTGGGATTTCCAGAGGTCAGTAGAAGTAGGTGTTCTCCATTTAGGTCAGGAACTTACTGTGCTTATCTAGGCTTTCATGTTTTCTTTCTGCTCCTGGACTCTTCAGCTCAGGACGTCCCTCAACTATAAAAGCGCCTGACAGTTTTCTCTTTAGGTTCACTGTTCTCAAGTGTTTACTTGCCTCAGCAGCTCAAGTTGTTTGTTCTCCTTGAATTTTCCCAAGGGACTACGTACTAGACCCTTCCTAAGGACAACAGGAAAGAACCTAATCACTACCTTAATGCCTCTAAAGTCAGCCTAGATCAGAAAAGAGCCTGAGTCAATCAAAAGGATAACCTTTGCAACACTTCCTGTCTCAAAGACCTTAAAAAAAGTCTTTCCTTTCCTCGTCACTAACTGTTCCATAGAGCCATCCTTTCTTCTTCTAAACAATTTTTGAAATATTTGAGAAAATTTGTCTTTCTCAAACATGGAACAATATAACCAATCTTGAGGGAACAGGCTCCTGGATAGTTATTTTTGGGTCTTTTGTGAAAGTATGACAGTCAACAGTAGTCAACAGTAGCATGAAGAAATCTTTCTGTCACTGCAAGAAACATCTCAAACAGTCTGCCAGGTCTCTTTCTCCTAGATTTTTTTTTTTTTTCAGTCCTGTGTAACACAAACACGTACATGTATTTTCCAGCTATTTAATAAATGACACATTTTCAACCAAATTCATCCACAAGATATTCACAACACAGAGATATTCACAAACTGAGGCTTCCTTAGAAAGGCCACTTCCATTGAAATAGCTACCAATTCAACAAAAATATGTCTCGCTGACATACTGCAAGTCTAGTTGAAATCACAGAAGTCAGTAATTCAGGTATTCTATGGACCAATGCAGAAATATGATGCTTATTTTGTAGGACTGTGACCTTACCAATATTACCTGATTAAATATTTAGATTCAATTATGTGTATTCATTAACCAGTAGCCGTCTAAAATCTAGTTGAAGACAATGGAATTTAATGAGGTAAGACTGAATTTCATATTTCTTTACTTATTCAATGCACCAGCATCTTCTAGCATTTTCTGTGTTAACTGAACAGATAATAGAGAAGCTAGACAACTACGTGAAGCAGAAGCTCAACAATCTGGCATATGAAAAAGATCAACATTTGAGCACTGACATTTGGTTTTACAAAAAAAGAAAAACAAAAAGCTTTTTCTGCTGCTCTGCAAAATATTTCACCTGCTAAGAAGAGTTCTATTGTAACAAGACAGGTTGAACTCCTAAACTCAGTCACAAAGTTTAAAATCAAACTTTTAATGCTTTTGTGAATAACCCAACAGACAAGAAAATGAATACATATATTCCAGAAAAAAAGACGCAGCTCCTTTTTTGATGGCAGAGGAACAGTATTCTCTAGGTGAAGGAAGTTCTTGGGTTTTGTATCAGAAGCAAGAATAGTGAATTTGACATTATCAACTTCAGAACCATTCCTGACACTGAATCTTAAATCCAAGTTAACATTTAGGCATGCAAGACTTGCAGAGGTGGAGTTCAAACAGAATTACAGCTGCAAGAGTATTCCCCTGAAATTATGTTCCTACTCCCAAAAAGTATCCTTCATTAAAAATCTACTTCTACCACCCAGGAAAATGTTATGGAATATGAGGAAGCTCATCTCTCCCTCTTCCTGCATTTTCTTTGAGCTCCTAGTTCTTAAGTCCGCACTAAATTGTGAAGGTGAAAGGGTTAGCTGCTCGCAGCCTGACACTCTGAAATGCAGACTTCAAAATACTCTAGGAAAATGATCATTTAAGTCTTAATAGATTCCAAGGCTTTCAGTTTCAAATATCATTTTATTTCCAGGCACCAGTTATAGGCTATGGGAGAAGTTTGTTAGTATCGAAAAGCTCTTATTTTTTCTGAAGAGCCATGAAAAATGGCTCCTCCATACGTTACGTATGTATTATGTGAATACATGCTTTTTCACAAGTTTCAAGAAGTATACACTGAAGTGTCAAGAAACACAACACTCCCTACCACTGACTGTGAACATCATTTAACAGCCTTTCAAAATATGTCTGAGCAAAACACTGGCATTAACTACAAAAAACAATCCTGCTTTAGCATATGTATTCGATTAATACTTCATAGTCCCTTTTCATCTGTAATTTCTAGGATTCTTCAACTGTTCAGGGATTCTAGATTCATAAATTCCTGGGCCAAATTTACAACAGGATGGAATAATTTCCCACCCTTTAATCAACTACAGACCACAGGTCTCCCTGGGAAAAGTACAGGGGGAATTAGTGTACCTGAGAACTCAACTTGCAAGAGGATAATTTGCTGAGTACGAGTCCTCAGACACATTCCATACACGGCCAATGATGTCAACACATCTATACAGGGTATAACAGCACAGTTTGGGTTCAGCATGTCTGTCAGTGCTTCAACATGAAAGTTCTGACTTTCAAAGAAAGGAATCAGATCAGTTATTGCGCTCCACTGATACATGAATTGACCGTTATTAAGGAAACATTTATCTAACCTCTCTCATTTTTATTATGACAACTTTAATGCTGATAAAAGTTGGGGTTTTTTTTCAGAGGTATAAAGCCATTTAACAGAACTCTTTACAGAATTGTGATCACTCTTACAGTTAAATCTTTGCTATATATACTTTTGCTTGCCTGAGGAATTGAGTGTTAGAAAGTAAAAAGCTGTACCTTTACGCAGAAGGCTATCTGCAGCCCTAATGCATGAGACAGTAGTTTAACATAGACTATGGGCAAGATGCTGTTGGTTACAGGGGTTTGTTAGAATCCCTATTTGCCCTACTCTCTCTTCAAAATAGCCCCTCCAAAACAAACTCCACATTAACACACACTGTATTTTGGGGGCAGAAGAGAGCATTTACAGGGTCCAGAGTTGAAGTAGGCCCTACCAGAATGCTTGGGTGTTTGTATATAAATCCTCTCCCCTTAATACTATTTCATGAGCAGAAACTCCACCCCCAAGTACTTCAATCACTCTCCTCAGGGCTTTATTATCAAAGGTCTAGAGCTTATGTCATCAATTACATTAGTGCAAGTGAGCACAAACCACAGCAAGCTTCAAATAACTGTCATACTTGCCTAAATAATGGTGTACATAACAAGGGTAAGCAAAGTCTGTACCAGATTTTAGAGGGCTTTTGAACTGGGAACAGGAAGAGCTATCAGTTTCATTAGTCTCCAGCAGTATGTCTGGTTCATTTTGGCTTAAATACGTTTCACACATCCTCCCTCTTCGGTCTAGCTACATTTTGAAAACTGTATGACCATATGAGCTGACAGATCCAATCAGTCCAAAAGACAATAGAAGCTTATGAAAGTGTAGAGAAAAAGGGGAAGCATGCATTGAAACATCCTCTAGCACTCATACTGGTTTGTGCAGCGAGGACTTTCCAAGTCTGGGGCACTTCCTTTGCAATTGGTGGTTCTCAAGAGATTTTCCTTCCACAATGCAGCCAGCCTCCTTTTTAAAATGTGGAAGTTTTTCTTAGCCACTGAATCTTTCAGTAGGGAGTGCCAGTTTAACATCACATTATGGGAATAACTCGCACTGTTTTGAACTTGTCACTTCAGTTATGTAAGCTCCTGTTAGTATCAGCTACTAGATTGAAGTCACAGCACAGGAAGTGATGTATCTGAGCATATTGATGTTAAAAAATACAAGCAGATTCTGTTCCTGAATTTAAAAATACCCCCAAAACAAACCCCACCAAAAACACAGGCACAAATTAGTGTTCCTACATAAAATCAAACATGCAGAAGGGCACACCCACTTGTGATATGGAAAATCACTGTATGGAAATAAAATTAAATTATATGACATAGTATAGTACCCTTGGCACATCAGCGTAGGCAGCAAAGCACTACAGTATAAAGGGTGCAGACATGTTATTTCCTTTTCCTACTACATTTTTGTGCTATAAAATTAAATTAAAGGCACTTTGTCATGACCATAAATACCTAGGACAGAAACAAGGAATAGGTTTAGCATAAGAATCATTTTTGGAACTATGTATCACTTAAGTATATCTGTAGCATTCAGTATGTCAAACTGCAGCAGGGAACAAAATTTGAATCAAACCTATATCTAGCAAGATGATAAAACAAACTGTCTCAAGAGAATCCACAGCTTGTTGCTTAAAACTGTGACATTAACGTATCTTATACATGTACCCATCATGTTTAAAGGTGTTTTTCCTGAATCTTAAGTTAAAGAGTCTGAGGCAGTGAGCAAAAATTAGACCATAAGCAGAACAACATATAAATGCAGGATTTCTTTACTAACACAGCATATAATGCAGCCCACCTAGCAAATTATAGTTTAATAATATTTTTGCACATGATGGGGGGTATTAACAATGCTCAGAAATGGAAATTTTATGATCTCTTGAAATGCACTTGTCACTTCACTTGGTGCAATTCACTGTTCCTTGCTGCTATGGGTAATTATGGGTGCTGTCCTATATTAGGCAAAATTATAATTGATGTGAGCAGGTACTTTGATTAAAAGGAGCCTGTAGTTTCATACCTTGTTCTACTTCATTTAAAATTAATGCTAGATTTAAAAGGAGAAAAAAAAAAAAAAAAAAAAAAACCAACCGAAAACCAACCAAACAAAAATATCCCCACAGAAACAAACAACAAAAACACACCTTAAATAGCTGTTCCCATTCCTGGTCTCACAGAATTTGCGTCATCTTCAAGCTTTCCATACCTGTCACTAAGATTTGGGCTGACACCTTTATACATGTACCCTCTACTGAGCAATGCTAATAGATACAAAAAGTCAATTTTTTATCCCAAAGATGTTTTCGTGAAATCTGGGGAGGCAATCAGGGAAAATAAAGACTATAGACCCATTTTATGTGTGAAGCTGGTGACACTTCAGTGTGTTAGCTGTCCAGGTGGTTGCTTTAAGATGGTCAAATTGTTGAATCAATGTAAAAAAACAAAAAAAAAGGAATGAGAGAGT
>JAOEHY010003617.1:0-28352 GCA_025447955.1 Psilopsiagon aurifrons | reverse complement strand
AGCAGTAGTGGTTTGTGTTATACCTTAGTTACTAAACTGTTCTTATCCCAACCTGTGGGAGTTGCATTCTTTCGATTATCCATGTAGCAAACTGCGTGGCTGATTTACAGCCTAAACCACAACACCAGTATTCACCCTGAACTACTCTGGAGAAGACAATGACAGGAATTAGACCTCAAGCTGTATCTTCCCCACAGAACCCATGTCTATGTACAACACTGTAGGGACACCAAGGGTACTATTACCACATGATCATCACAGAGCCAGGCAGATGTGATGCCAGCTAAATATAAACAGCACAATCATGACAGGAAAATGCTTTTCCCAGCTGAATTTCACTGCTAAGTGGCCTACGTAAAATGTCTCCTAGCACTAAAGTCATTCATTCAGAGATCTCTAGGGTATTATGACCCAACACTGAAGAGCTCTGTGTTCATGAAGAGCACTTAGACCATGGAGGTGGGAACTTCAAAGAAATGAGCAGAACCACATTGGAAAGGCAACTCAAAAGAACATACAAAGGGGTAAGAATGTAGCCAGGAAAAGGGAATAGAAAGATGAGGAAGAAAGAATGGAGAGACATGCTAAAGAAACAAGAATGCCACAAAGGAGCAGCGTCAGCAGTAGAGTGGAGGAGGGTTAATTTACTGGGAAATGCTGCTTTAGTCATCCTGAAACTGTTAAGTGGTCAACTGATTTCATCTGGAGAAAATTAGCAGGGCAGAGGGGGAGCAGATTCACAAAACTGCCTGAGGAAGCAGTAGTGTCAACCCCTTATTGCCGAAAGCCTGATTGTCAGCAAGCTCACACAGGTTGTGTGGGATCAGTTGCCTTTTCTGGCTGATGGCATCCAAACCAATATTTCTGGAAGTCCCTTGCCCTAGGGCATTCAGAGGGGTGTATAGGGAGGGAGGGATGGGGCTCTCTCTCATGTTAATGATGTTTCACTCTGTGTGAAATACTTTTATCTAGCATGTGTGAAGGATGAGGGGTAAGGAGAAAATTACTCCATTATCTAGTTGTTGAAAAGATGGATGAAAAGGTTGGAGTTGCTGAATAGTGAGCATTAAGGAATTTCTGCAAAGTGGAACAGTGACCAAAGGAGAAATTGAGCACAACCAGGGAGCCCCTGCTGCACCATTTAGGCACACACCTAAGAGGGCAGCTGCATGATGTCTTAGAAGATGTTGCTTCCAGTTATCCCAGGCAGAATGGGAATGAAATGTCTGTAATCCAGAGTAACTTCTTTAAAGCTTACAACAGGTGAAATGTTCAGAACAAAAGGAGACCACCACCTGACAAACAGCAACAATTCATGTGGGTTTCAGCTTGGTAAAGCAAAACTGATTTAGTGATTTGCAGGAATTATAATTATTGATGTTGTTATTATTATTTTTATGCAGCATGGTGACCAAGACAAAAATTAATTTCTTGTACAGATCTGAAAAAAAGAGAGGAACAGAAACAGTGGTCTTCTGGGCTGTGAGACACAGGAACTTAGAGGAGAATTTGGGCATCAGCAGTGGGGAAGCTGCAGAAAGCAGACAAAATCAAAAGCAAGAAAGCTGAAGAAGGAAAAATAAGATACAAACAGGAAGAGCTAACCATGCCCTATTCTTCTTGGCATCACAGGCATCCAGAGTACATGACACTTGATTTCTTCCACTTTATTATGGGAGTAGGAGGATTCACTTGATTTCTACCACGCCTTCTTCTTATCTACCATCTTCCACCTACATTTACGATTTAGAATTGCCAGAATTCAGATTTTCTCTCTTGGCAATATTCTCTTGTGCCTCCCTCATTTCAGTCTGAATGTGCTGGGGTTACCAGGGTTTGCTTTGATCCTAAAGCAGATCTGAAGGTATTGGCATAAGCCTCGTTCAAGCTGTGAGCACACCCTTAGTTAAGCAGGTTCTTCAGCACTGCTCAGTTATTCCCTCACAACTGTGAATAAAAATACTTTGTTCTCTTTTACAAAATAAAACAAAACTAGTTAGGCAGATGCAAGCATGATTTCATTTGTTCATGTCATTCTTTTCCAGATATAAATTTAAAGTAATTTAGTCTAAGTCATTGCAATAGTAAAAGCTTTCAGAGACTTTACAGTGAAATATAACTCAGAAAGTATTTCAGTTGGCTAACTTTGGGATCTTCTTTACATTTTTCAGCACACTTTGTCAGTTCATAATGTGGATAAAAACCAACAAACCTAGTATTTCTAATGTAGTTGAACCCTGAGCCATGCTGACTCACAGGCATTGTTTTGATTGTTGATTTTTGGGGTTTTTTTATATACTTCAGTTACCTGAAAAGTACTGAAAGGTAACATTGAATCAGACAATGACTTCCAGCATGAAGGTACAGTTGTCTCACCAATAATGAAGAGCACTTCAAGGGACAGAGGAACATGCTGAAGACCCAACCCCATTTAGCCCTATTCACATGAGCAGCCCAGGTAGTTCAAGGGGATCAGTTGCCTGAGAGTGTGGATCTTTACATCTTTAACACTGTGGAGCTTCCATGTGCAAAGTAAACATAATAATGTCTTCAAGACTTCAAGTCAGCTGCTTTACAGAATACAGCAAATATAAATCATAAAGCTTATGTATTGCTTTAAACCATCTCTTGCTTCTTTTACACCATCAGTAGAAAACTGGGATTTTTCTAGTTATTTATCCTTTATGTGTTTCAATGTTCTCTCTTGAAACACAGCATAGGGTGGGCTAACAGCAGATTATTAGCATGCTCAGCACCAACCACACAGCTGACGAATGGTTTGAGCCCTTTACAGTGCAGTATGCTCTCATTACTTCTGTGGTGACCCATGGGAAGTACAAACTTATGAAACATGAGATTTGTGTTGAGTTTTCATGATAAGTTAAATAAGCTCAATGTCATTGTGATTCATTGATTCATTTTTATACATGTCAATAGGATTGCCTACCCTGTGATAATTACAGTTATGTTATGAATCTCATAATTAACCTGTATCTTTAAGAAAACAGATAGACCAGTCTTACAGTCCCAAAGAGGGATTCCTGTGGTGCACAGTATTCTGCAGAACTGCTACACATTAGCACAATCTTAATTATTTTTTGTTGTGTTAGCTTTGAAAGCTGTATACAAAGAATATCAAAGAACTGTTGAAAGGTCTAGAATCCAGGGGAAGAACTAACTGTCCCAGGAAACACTCCGCAGATGGGAATAAGAGCTCTTAGCCACTTGTTCTAAGACAAACCCCGTCACAGATGAAAATACCTCAGGACTTTGGGAATTCTTATAAAAGCAGAGAGAAGCTCTGCATTAACAGTGAGCAGGCTGAAACTTTTCCATTTGGTTTACTTGGAAGAATGTAATCTTGAAGTGTCTTACAAGTATTTTAATACAGAATGCCAGACATCGCATTTCATACTTCAGTTTTCTTAAGAGCACACAAACTTCCAAATCACCCGAATGAGTTGCACATCTTTCTCAGTCTTTGCCTTATCACTTCCATGTTGCCCCTTTATGCTAAGAACAGCTCTATTTCCCCTCTTCTTGCTTATCTGTGCTGTTCTGCCATCTTCTGCTCATTCAAATCCTTCTTCACAGAAGCTCGAGCAACACTACTCAAAGCAGGAGTTGATTTAAAAACAATAGCTAAAATACATATGGCTCACTGTCTAATTACGAATAAGATCTCTCTTACTTGTCCAGATAAGAAACTGTAGAACCAGTATAGGTTTGGTTTGGTTTGGTTTTATTTTTTGCACTCTTATGGGCCAAGGAGTTCATCGTCTTCCAATATATGCAATATGTATGTATATATATACACATATACATATGTATATGTAACTATATATATAGAGAGAGATATATATATAGTTAGTCTTACGTAACATCTAAAATATACCTACCTATTTGGTAGACAGAAAATATCAGCTACTAGTTATTAAAACCAAAGTAACCTTAAAGTGTTGAACTTGATATGAACTCTCTCAGCCATTTACAAAATACATCATTCGTCCTCTCCATTGCCCTAACACCTTTAAAACACCACAACAAACATGACAAGAATAGAACAGTTCTAACTTTAGTGCATATATATACCAAAATCAGAGAACTGCTAAACCAGACACTGCGATGGATCACATATCCATACACGGGGGGATTGGATTGCTCTTCAGAGGTGTTACACACTGCTGCAATTCACTTCCTTTCAGGGAGTCAACAGAAAAGTTTCTGCCCAATCCTGCTTTCAAAACATAGCCATGACATTGTTGTATAACAAGACAATAGCAAAAATAAACATATAAGTACATAAATAAATATTGTCAGTGCTGTCTTTTCACCCCTGTTTACATTTTAATGAACTCTTCTAGTAATAACTTCCAATTTCCTCCATTTCCAGAAAGCCAGCACTCCATAAATATTGAGTTGTACTATTATCTGCTGATGTATCAGTTTTCTATAAACAGAGAAAATCCAAACTTATCACTGGGCCTAGCTGTTGAAAAAGGTTAGTATAACTAAATAACAAAACAGGAATGTTGTTTACTTGTTAATGTTCTACTAATGAAAAAAAGCTGTTACGGCTTTGATTAATCTAGACCATACTGGACAATTCTGGCATAACTTCCCTTGAAGAGTGACTATTGATTTCCTTTTCATTCTACACTTTGATACAACATTATCTGGAATCTAGCCCAGGTTTCATAACTGCTACTATCTCCACATTAACAGCCTGTGCAAGATTAGAAATAGCTTTTGAAGATATATGCAAGGGTGAGGCAATCCAAGAATTTTCTCCATTTCCACAGGTTGAGCTTTTACATCTGTCTGTGTAACAGCTTTTAAGGAATTAAAGGTGTTTGTAGGCATGAACAAATTCATCAATTGCAACTAATTAATTATGCCATTGTTTAATCTTTTAGCACCGCATTGTTTTTTCTCTTCTCTTCCCCGTCTGTATTTATAATATCTGGTGTAGACACAGTAATTACCAGATACTATGGGATGGTGACTGCTTTATCAGCATGAGCATGGGAGAACCACAAAGTCTCATAAACGGTGAAGAGTGAGTAATACTCATGGTCTCAAGCAGATGCCAGCAAAAATCTTTGTACCACTCCCCTCTGTCTCGTATTCTCTCTAATGATACTCTGTGTATAAATCAGTTTTCTATATGGATCTCTCCTATTGATTTATACACACACAAGTTACATGTATAGCTTGTCTGAAACTTGTAGGTTAGGAAAGTAGCTTTCACCTCTGTAGAGCAATGTATTCAGAAAAGACCATGGTAATTTGCAAACAAAACAATCAAAATTACTTGTAAAGAAAATATTCTAAAATAGGGCACTGTAATGCATTAATTTCCTGGCATACGAGACATCATCATCATAATGTATTCTGGTAATTTCTCAGAACATGGGGCATGGTAATTCACATGGTATTCATGTTTCAGATAAGTCTTCTTTGAGAGTTGGTGTATTCTATTTTTTCAGTTCACTTCCTCAAGTCACAGAAGAGCTACCTTAAAATCAGAGTGTCTGGAAGTCATGCAAGGCCCAGCCATGCAGTACTGGGTTAATAATCAAAGAACTGCAATAAACTGTGAGTTCATCTGCTCGAAAACAACAAAGATTAGGACCTGGCTCATGGAATGATTATGAAGCAATGACACAATGCCAAAATTAAAAAGGCAACTGTACTTCCAAGAATGGGTCAGAAAAGGCTCTTCCACCAGTTAGGAGAACGTTAGTGCCATGTAAAACACCCTAAGGTTTCCAGTCCTTCTTGTCCAACATGTCATTTGAAACTAGGATGCATGCCCAGAAAAGGTCACAAGGATGAAAGGGGCAAAGAGAAAGCCTCACAGATTGAAACCAAAACAACTGGCTTGGTTGGCAAAAGCCAAGACGGGGCAAAAGCATTGGTCATAAGTACAGCTGCAGGAGTAAGCACTAAAGAAGGAAAACCCATTTAAACAGACAAAGTGTTCACTCATTGGCAAATTAACATTACCTGACCTGGAATCCATTGAACCAGTATTGGTGCAATCTATTGAATAAGTGTTGAATCAGTGTTGTATTCTTCCAATGGAACTGTACCCTTAATCAAGCTTAAAAAAAATAGCAAACAACTTTATTCATCTCTTATGTCAAGAAATAAGTTTTCATGACAAAGTGATAAAAATATTTACCAAAATGTAAGATTTTTTTAACACCAATGACACTAACAGGTTTTTGCTTTTACTGCTTTTGGTTTTGTTGAATTAATACACATTTATTTTAATTATTGCAAATTAATAATTCTCCTTTAACTTTCCTCTTTCCAGCTCAAACTATACTAGTCAGCATTATAATTATTTAGCATAAGAGTTATTTTTAAAACAAATTCATAATGCAAAATATTAAAACCCGTACAGAACAAATAATTCAGCCATTATTAATTTTAGTGTGTATCTGTAATGCCATATCTTCATGACAGAGCTCAGGGCTAGTCCCTTCTACTGTATTTCCTGGGAATGTATAGTTACTGTGAACTCCCAAGCAAACTGGTACTACTAATTTATCAAAGGAAGAAAATCAAAACCAGTCCTTTTCTGTCAACTGCCAGCAACTGACATAGTCAAAGGCAAGGAGATAGCCATCCTTACAGAAAATCTACTTTATAGATCCCCTCTTCATAAAAATATTGCTGCTAAAATTGCCTTTTTTCACTCTAAATAAATGTAGATGTCAAATGATCCAATACAGTAATAATAATAATACAGTAAAAAATAAGCTACAAACAACTGCTGTGTAAATTTTAGACTCTTGCACCCATCACTGCCACAGTCTGCCAAATATTCACTACCACAAGAAGATTTGTTTCTGTCTGGGTTTATGCTGGACAAAACCATTAGAAAAAGAAGCTGTTATCCAAAAGAGGGGCTTACTGCCACAGAGCACCTTCAATTAATATTTTGCAACTGTCATGAACTCCAGAAGGACAAGACAGGTGAAATGTGACAATGACTGTTCCCGAAGAAGAAACCTGATGGGCTGAAGGGGAGTTTGAGCAGTGCTCTCCTGTCACGAAGTGTAGTCATCAAATTGTGAAGTGGGAGCATGGAAGACAAAGCTACTTCCTCCTCTGCGCTACTGGTAGCTTTGGCTAAAGCTCTCTGCTCAGATGTGGTGCAAGGGGGAAATTCAGCAACCATAACACTTAGGGAGTGCCATGATTTGGCAAAAAGAAATAACTAAAATTGTTGCCAAAACAAGAGAAAACCAAGTACCAAGCAAGGAGTTTTCAGGTATATTAAAGGGTCATGCCCCTTCCCATGGCAGGGGCAAGGAACCGGATGATCTTTAAAGTCACTTCCAACCCGTATAATTCTACGATTCTATGATTCTGCTTGGAAAAGGATCAACCAGTATTGCAGTTCACTATTAGTGCTCTCTAACACACAGTAGCAGGAGAATGGAGTGACCTGGATGCACTGAAGCTCCTTTAGGCCAGTTGAAGAAGTTTCTGTCTTAAGTCTCAGGCAGATCTGATTGCGTCTTGGAGGAGGAATAGCAACAAAAGGACTTTTTCAGCATTTTGGGGTATTTTTGCTCTGATTTTCTTATACAGCTTGTACAGGTTTTCTATTTCTGTTGCTGAAACAACAGAAATAAGTAAGAGGGAAAGGGAAGCAAGTTCTCTCCCTCAGTTCCCAGTGACACCAGACCAAACAAGTAGCAGTATTTGCTTCAGAGCCCTGAAAACACCAAGCCACCCTCTGGATTTGGTTTCTGCCAAAGCTCATTTCAGAAAAGCTATAGGCCTAATGGGAGCATACACTGGGCTTCTCTAGCTGTAATCTAGTTTCCTGAAAGTCGAGAAAACATGCTGAACTAAGCTACTGAGAGGTTTTGTAGTGTGGAGATCAAGGGTCACGGGAATGGGCTGAATTTCAATGGATATGCTCCCTGTTCTTAGCAATGAGGTTCAACCTCATACACACAAAACTGATTATCACCCCCATGATGACCAGTTGCATTCTCATAGGGACCACTTAGAAAACTAGAAAATTTCCTTTTTGTATTTTAACTGGATTTTACAGCAGAACTACAAACAAATGGGTAACAGGACCAAAGGAAACAGAAGTTTTGGATAGGTAAAATACATGCCATGTGTTTTAAATATTGTGGGTGATTAATCAAGTCACTAGGGATGTGGTACATCTTTACACCAAGGTCAGATATCTTGGTACCTCTATAGAAGATACTGGTTTCCTGCAGGTATTACTTGATGAAAGTTTACGGCCTTTGCCGTACAGGTCAAGGCATTCCCTTCCAGCTCAAAGAACATGATTAATAAGGGCAGTAACACAGCAGGTGAAGGGTGGAACAAAGAAGGCCACAGGCAAAAGCAACAATTATAGTCTGCCACACCCTAATATAGCACTTCACATGTCCAATGTGATAACTAATTAATCATAGCAGCAACTTTGTGCTCTATGCTGCCTTTCATCCCGTACCTCAAAGTGCTTTACAAATGTTAATTAATATGGAGGTTGTACTTTGAGGAAAGATAATATGGCATTGGCTCCAGCCAATGTTAATTTGTTCCTCAACAGCACGGCTTGTGAAATCCAGTTGACTTTCCCGATGAAACAGAAAATGTGCTAATCTTCCTGGCAACAAATCTGAAAATGTGCCTCTCTGTTCAAATATAAGAATATTGACAATATGGCATGCTCCCTCCCTTCACGTCATACTCCAGTATAACCTCACATAAGACAGCATGGTTTAAATGCAAGAGGAGATTAACTTTTCACAAGAGAATTGGATAATCAGTATTTTTGTCTGAACATCTGGCACATTTTTAGCTAAATTGTTTCTTTGAAAAGTTTTTTGGGTTTTTTTATTATTTTTTGCTTTGCATTCACATACTACAAGTGTTTGACTACCTTTAGCTCAGCAGCTGAGACAGAAAGCTAATTTCTTTGCTGCAAAGACCAGACTGAGGCTACCCAGCATGACCTGATGTCTGCATATTTTACAATTATTCTAATTCCTTTATTAAGCACAGTAAATTTACATGACATTTTGTATACATTCAACCAGTTCCTGCTCATACAATCCATCTCCTGGCTTCAAAGGAGTGTGTGCATGAATGCGACACACAGGATTTATCCAACATCCTCATTAAATTGTTTGAGTGTGTTCACATTGTGGACACATCCCTGACTAGGGAGTTGCTGACGCAAAATTTTTGGGGCCCCTATGGTCAGAGCTCGAAGAAGTCAGCTAGCTCTCCTCTGTTACACAGGTGAAGTAGAAAAGAGTTAATAGATGGAAAGCTATTGCCAACTGTCACAACATATCATCATCCGAAAACCTTGAATTTACACTGTTAGAAGCTCTATTTATCCTCCAAAGTAACGAACTAAGATACCTTCTTATGCCATTAAGGTTTTGTGTCAAAATCATCTTTGCAAACCTATATTTTAAATACTCATGCACACACATGTTGAAGTTGTTGGAAATAAATGCTAAGGAGAAGCAATACCAAACTAATCTAATCATTAAAGCACTAACATCACAGAAAGGGCTGCCTAATATTCTGCAATAAACATTTGCCAGTTATTTGAAGAATCCCTTCCCATCTTCTTGTCCTAGAAAAATACCAACAGTGCCGGACAGAAACACAACTAGAAAATCCTAAATTTTGCAATTATAAGAGTTCACAGCAGAGCCAAGTTTCACCTGAAGGGCTGAAGAAGGGAAGGAAGGAAAAGGGGAAAACAAAAAAGAGAGAGAAGAGTTTAAGAACTATCACTGAGCAGGTGTCTGCATAATAACAACATGAGTAGAACTAATAAGCTTAATTTCAGTGAGCTTTGAAGTCAGGTGCAGTCTATTAAAAGAAACAGTGAGTTAGCATTCCTGGGAGGAGGTTTACTAATAGTGTTACACACAGAAGGAGTAACTTCTTTACAATGTGAATGGTCCTAACTAGCTAGGACTTACAGCTTTCTGTTATCAATAGCTTGATTAAGACAATTCAAATCGCAGGTAAACTGACACACTTTGTGTAAGGCTCTATGTGTACATGTGTAGTAACTGCTTGTAAATTATGCAAAGCACCTACCTGTGTTACATTTACCCTAACTGGTTTAGAACTTAGAAATGTAAATTATGTAAACTGGAAAAAGATTAAAATCCTCTGCCTAGCGACCAGTATCATGTTTCAATAAATCTGAAGTATTCAAACGCTCCATCACTGGCAGCGCCCAAGGCCACGTTGGACAGAGCCTTGCATGGCATGGTTTAGTGGAAAGTGTCCCTGCCCATGGCAGGGGGGTTGGAACTAGATGATCTTAAGGTCCTTTCCAACCCCAGCTATTCTATGATTATATGAAGAGGGACACTTAGTAGTAAGAAACAGGAAAGTGTCAGAGTTGCTTAGATCATGAGGCAAGGAGCCTTCTGCTGCTCTTTAATCAAGACACATTTCAATTTCTCATCACTTCTGCCATCCAGGGACCTGACAAGTAACTCCCTAGCTACACTTGTCTCAAAAGGGGAAGACAGCATGTCCCAGAGGCATGGAGAACCTTTTGACACTGTTTTCTTTTGGGAGGGTTATGCGTGCTTTTTAACAAAAGGAAGAACAATACATTTTCCTTTGAGATAATAACGAACTTAAGAATGAATGCAAATTCCATTTAAACATATTTTAAGTGTGTTGATACCACATTTGAATTCTTAGGGGTACACAAAGAGCAGCCCCCTGACTTCAGTAAAACTCTGCCTTCACTTCTTTGAATCCAGTATCTTTTTCCATTATTACATCACTTGAATCCTTTTAGACTAAACATAAAGACTGTACTCTCCAAAACTTAACATATATGGCATAGCTAGAGATAGGAGATGTCTCTGTAAAAACAACCTATCCTTCCACATCTTTCATTTCAGTAGAAATGCTGAAACTTAAAAGAACCACCATGATCGCATCAGTTTGTGACCCACTGTATTTCTGGTTAGTTTTTTCTTTTAAACCCATACTAGATACCCACTGTCAAGGTCAGGGATATTAAAAGTGATTTGTTAGATGTAAAATACTGTTTATTATAGTCTAAAGAGCAAGCCAGCTTGAAATAATAAATTAGTGCCAGATGAAAAACTGCCAGAATTCTCTATTATACATGCCTTTCCCTGGAAAGCATCCCAGATTTTTTTCTTCATAGGCTCCTTTACTAAAAACTCCCTGACTTATGGAGTGTGAGCTAAAGTTATAGCTTATAAAAGGGTCTGTAAGGAGTATTAAGGGGCTCTGAAAACAACAACAACAAACAAAACTTGTGTATAAACTAAGTTGAGGCTACAGTCTAAATGGCACAAACTGATGAACTGCAGCAAATGCTAAGAAAAACTTATGGAGTTCACCCACATAATTGCACTGGGTCAGATACTTGTGGCATCATCAGAAATCTGAAAACTGCATGAAGATAGAAACCTGAATTATTCTCATCCTTCCTACTGCTCTGCACTTCTCTGTGGTGTTTTACAGACACCAGACATCTGAAAGAAATGAGTAACTGCCTGAATTATGTAGTTCAACCTTAACATGAACTGAAGTGATTTGGGAAGAACCTATCTTGATGCCATGAAAGAGAAAAACACAACTGATACCAACAGGAAGGTTGGACTATAATGCAAAACTGTTTCTTGTCCCAAGAAAAATGTCACCACATACCCTGTAAACTGTTATCTGTTGCTATACCCCAATGGAAAATAACATACTTAGAATTTAGATCCTTTTTTGTAGTGTGAGAGTAAGGAAAAATGGAAAAGCCAGCCTCTTTCCCTCTCTCTCATGCACAATTATTGATTTCACCACTATATGCTGAGAAAGCAGGGTGGGACCATCGGTCACTGCAAGTCAACATCAACAGCAGGGGCATAACAAAGAGCTTCAACCCAAGCAGCTGGCTGTGGCTGGGAACCTGGAGAGGGAAAGGGACGAGTAGATTTCATTGTACATATTGCAAATATCACACAGTTCCAGGGCTGTTGGCTTGCTACATCTCCACAAATTAGCCAAAAAGTGCCATCAAAAGCAGTCTGCCAGCAATAAAGCAACAAAGAGGCCTCCACTGGAATAGTCAATCCTGAAAATAAAAGTCATGTTATAAATGTTTACATGATGTAAGTTTGGAGTGTAGAGTCCAATAATTCTCACTGGCTCTTCTCTCTCACTTCCGTTCTTGGCAGCTAGATAACAAGTTCAGCCAAGCAACTCACTTAAAATGTACTGACATGAATTCCCATAGTGTAAATAACATATCTTACCTATGAAGGGTGATTATATTCCCTTTATTCTTGAAAATAACATCTTCCTAACCTTTTTAGGAAAATCAACTGTTTGCATTCTTCACACAGTTTATAGCATAGTCTGTAAACACAATACTAACTATTCCTGGTAATAACTAGAAGTTTGACATGGCCCCAAATCTAAATCATGGAGCTGACACCCCAGAGCGTAGAGGAAGTTTGAATCTGAGCACTGCATCTCCAGTCTGTCTCTGCGGGAAATGAATTCACAAAGCAATAATAATATCATAAACAGCACTTAACATGTTAGGGCTGATCCTGCCAACCCATACTCCTCCAGCGCAAAAACTCTTGGCAGGTCTTACACACTGCTGAAGTCTCACTGAAACTCTCTAGGTGGACCTTGTCTGGGATTTGAGAATCATACCCTTGCCAAAGGGTGACATTAACCCTTTCTGCCTATACCACTGAAACCAGTCTACGTGTTGGCATAAACAATACATGATATGTGCAAGTGGATCAGGCCATACATCAATCTACAGGAACACCAGCCATCTGATTTTAGTCATTCTCCCTTTTGGAATTTTATCAGTAATGATTTTAAAAATGGGCAGATAAATCTCATGAGCACAGAAGTCATGAAACACATTTGGGTCACCTTCTACAGCATCACATGCTGATGTCTGCTCTGCAGAATCAGAACCTTTTTGTTGATGCTTTCTGCAGCTGACAGTCCAGTTCAGTCTGGCTGTATGTCTGTCAGGGACTGGCCTGGAGGGTATCGTGCAAACTGAGAAGAAAGCCAGCAAAGGCAAGTCCTGTGTTACTGGAGGAGGTGCAGACATACTGAACATGTTGGAACAGTACAGCTTTGCTAGCTGAGATCTGTCCCTTGTCCTCACACATACTGGCACTGGCTAGAGTTTTATTTTCCAGCTGGCTAGATGTGTATCTTCCACAGCACAGCAGCATTATTCTCCCGAATACACATGCTTCAGACTCACAGTTGAGATTTTCTTTTCTCCTAACACATCCACCAAAAAAAAAAAAAAAAAAATCAATCTTTTTTCTGTATTTTAATGCATTTTCTGAGTATGAATTTCTGGAGCAATTCTTTACCTTTCACTTTACTACAATCATGAATGAAAGCATTAAAAGTGATAGTACAATCTGGGCAAAATTTCCAGACAGTGAAGAATGTTTTCTGAGCAAAGAACAGATTCGCATATGCAAATACTGTATATGGATAAGATTACTTGCAGGGACAGGTAGCACAAAGGTACTTGCATAGGCAAGTACACAAAGATATATACTGTACCCAATTCATGTACTGTCACTCAATGTTTGCATAAGAAATTCAGAGCCATATCTGCTTAAATTTATCTATTGCATGTACTATTAAGCTACCAAATTTTTAAAGTGTTTCTTCACTGTAATGTCAAACTGAACTTCCAGGGATTTACCGTGAAAGAGGAAAATGAGCATTTAAAACAACGGAAATTGCCTTAGCAACACTCAGTTATTATCACTTTTCAATCTAGACAAGTTTCAAAAGCTAAAAAAGAATAATCTAAACACTGAGATCTCCTTTCAAGTTGGAGGTGAAGGACGCCAAGAAGTAATACTAAATTGCAGCTGCCCTAGGAAAAATAGTTTAACATGAGCCATACTGACTTGGTATGGATTCTTCCCACAGCAGTACAGGTTGAGATCAACAGGGATCTAGAAGCATGTTTCTCTGAGGATGTTTGTCTCACATTGGCCCTTAATTGAAACTTCAGCAGCTTTGTGCCCTGCCAGAAATAATGGAAAATCACAGAAAGGAAAGGACAGAACAGCACTCGGATGGTATGGGACACACAAGCACCATGAAATCATAGAATCAGCTAGGTTGGAAAAGACCTTTAAGAGCGTCAAGTCCGATCATTACACCAGGACTGCCAAGTCCACCACTAACTCATGTCACTGAGGGCCTCACTTACACGGTTTGTGAGCACTTCCAGTGACAGTAACTCCACCACTGCCCTGTGTCAATGCATGAGAATCCTCTCTGTGAAGAAGCTTTTCCTCATATCCATTCTAAACCTCCCCTGACGCAGCTTGAGGCCATTTCCTCTTCTCCTATGGCTTGTCCCTTGGGAGGAGAGACCAACCCCACCTCACTACAACCTCCTTTCAGGGAGCTGCAGAGTGATAGGGTCCCCCCTGAGCCTTCCCTTCTCCAGAATAAACCCCCCAGGTCCCTCAGTCATTCCTCCTCACACTTGTGTTCAAGACCCTTCACCAGCTTCGCTGCCCTTCTCTGGCCCTGCTCCAGCAGCTCAATGTCTCTCTTGTGGTGAAGGGTCCAGAACCAAACACAGGATTCGAGGTGCAGCCTCACCACTGCCACGTACAGGGGATGATCACTGCCCTGGCCCCACTGCCACACTGGTGCTGATACACTCCAGGATGCCACTGGCCTTCTTGGCTGCCTGGGCACAAGCTTGCTCATGTTTAGCTCTATCAATCAGCACCCCCGGGTCCTTTTCTACTGAGCAGCTTTCCAGCCACTCTTCCCCAAGTTTGTAGCATTGCAGGGGGTCGTTGTGGCCCAAATGCAGGACCTGTCACTTTCTCTTGTTGAACCTCATACAACTGGCCACAGCCCACAGATCCAGCCTGTTCAGATCCCTTTGCAGGGCCCTCCTAACCTTCAACAGATCAACAATCCCACCCAACTTGGTGGTGTCTGCAAATCTACTGAGGACAAACTTACTCAATCTCCTCATGCAGGTCATCAATGAAGACATTAAGGGGCACTGGCCCTAACACCGAGCCCTGAGGGACACCACTAGTGACCAGTCACCAACTAGATGTGAAGCCATTTACCACCACTCTTTGGGCTTGGCCATCCAGCCAGTTTCAAACCCAGCAAAAAACACACTTATCTAGGCCACGGGCAGCCAGTTTCTCCAGGAGAACAGTGTGGGAGACAGTAGCAAATGCTTAGCTTAAGTCCAAATAGACAATATCCTCAGCCTTTCACTCATCAATCAGGTGGGTCACTTTGTTGTAGAAGGAGATCAGGCTGGTCAAGCAGGCGCTGCCCTTCATGAACCTGTGCTGGCTGGGCCCAGTGCCTCCATGTGCCCACGTGAGTTTTATGATCTCACTTAGGATCATCTGCTTCATGACCTTCCCCAGCACTGAGGTCACCAGAGATCAAGAATCTCCTCCTTGGCGACCTGCAGTCACAGGACTGATGTGAGACAGCAGATCCAAGCTGCTGAGAACGAATTGTCTGCTCTCCCTGTCATACTTAGCCCTTTATCTGCTCCAGGACACCAGTCACAAAACCTTTACCTGGAAGACAACAAAGTTGACAGGAAGGAAACATGACTTTATATGTTTAAATATTCATATACAAGCACTCATGGCTGATCTCTTTCCTCCTGACACATTCCCATCTGGGATTTGGAGGAAGCACCACAGAATTCACAGCATTTTGGATTTATTTAGTTTCTGTCTTAAGGCTTTCCTTAAGGTAACTTGAGCATAAGAGATTTTAAAGCTAAACTAACAATGAAAAAACCAAACATCTTAAATGGGATAACCCATGTCAGCAAAGATAGCTAACAGCTGACTGTCAAGCAAAAATAACTCATAACTTTGAGGTTAAATAAACAGAAGATGAGCTTACTAAAATATGTATTCATGTTACATATATATAATTTGAGCAGAACTACAGCAGATACCCACTAAAACTGCTTCTAGAACACAGCAAGAGAGCTGACCAGCTTGGAACTTGCCCTCTTGCACTTTGAGTGTTACATGCTTCTTTTTCTTCCACTATAAGGCAAAACTCAGAAAAGCACCTTTCTAACTAGCTGCTGAGCCACTACACCTTCTTTTACCACCCCTCAGCAAGAAAGACACAGCTTAGGATAAATACATAAGTACTAGTTGTACAATCATATTATCCACTATTTTTAATAATGTTACCTCCATTAATTGTAATAATGTTCTCGCTTGTTTTTGCTGTCTGGCAACCCCTGGCAATTTTCAAAATTAAGTCCTCTCTTTATACAGTGATTGAGGAACTGAAACACCAGAGCACTGTAATATTGTTATAGCTTCATGGCAGCTGAAATCCTGCTACTCATTCCCAAATAATTTCACCTGAACAGTGAAGATTTTTTGGATGGACTTTCAGCATTTATGTCTGAAGTGAGATGGTCCCACAATATCGCAAGCACTCCAAAAGATTTGCCTAGCAGTTATGTAGGCCTTTTAATCCACAATCAAATACTCCAAAGCAGAGGCAAAACTCACAGCTTTATTTACCAGACATGCAAAAAGACAGCAGATACCAGGTCCTCAGAAGAGCTGGTATTGGAACCCAGGTCTTCTCACATTTCCTGTTGCATGACTTATTCACTGGGACTACATTCCTTCTACTCTCTGGGCATCTTTCCACCTTCTAATTAACCTCCAGTAGCAACCATTTACTTGCCTGGAATTACTGAAGAAAGGGGAAATGAAGGTCATCTGTGTTTTTGAGAAGATGGGATAGAAGCCCACCAGTAATCTAATATCAGGCTCACTCCCGGCAGGAACATTGCCACACAGTTCTTTCAAACCTTCTCTGGCAGCAGAAAGATACTGCAATGTAAAATACAGCCAGGAGTCATGAAGTCTAATGAAGAGCCAGAATGAATTCCTAGACTTTTTCCACCTCAGTTCCACTGATACAATGAAGTGATTCCCAACAAACAGCACAATCGCTCTGAGTGCCAGAGCATGAATCAGCACATTGGTCCTCTCTGACAAAGGATTCTCCAGCGGTTATCACACTATTCTGTAAGGCCTTTGCTCTGTGCAGAACTCCCATTGCCAGCAAAATGCAACCTTCCATGTTTTATTTGGAGGATCTGTCATAGCACCTCATTCAGAGTAAAGAAGTCTCACACTAATTTATTCTGCACATTTCAGTTCTGTAGAGTCTCAAATCACTTCAGACACTACAAGAAATCATACAAAATTTATCGTTAAGCTCCGGTGGAACAATGTTAACATGCTGTCATGTGCAGTAATGGAACATACGCTTCTCACAGGACTCTGGCAGCCAGTGTTCAAGGACTGCACTGTCACCATCTTGTATTTTTTCACACTTCCTTTTTGACATGGAACAACTCCACCAATAGCCTGTCACTCAAGGTTTTGCAATAACTAAGTTGAAAGTATAAGGTATTTTGTGCCCTGAGCATGTTCTATTGTAACTGAAGTAAATCAAAGCAGTAAATACAAGCATTCCAAATAACAGGTCTCTGAAATCTACAAAAACATGTGGGGATCCAAGGATCAACTTTCCTGAAAAGATGTAGGCATTTTGCAGTATTATTTGGGAGGAAGGTAGGTATCTTAGTACAAAACTATGATACAAAACCCTGACACTTCATCTGGATATGCCCCAGTTCCAGAGGTAGCCTTAATTTTTACCATATTATCTTGTCTCTTCTGCTCAGCACCTGTACAATTGTTAACCTGAATCAGGATACAGGAACTCGGTGCCTGTCCATCAACACTTCTTGACTTGCCAGATGGTTCCAACTATGCCTCACAGCAGTCAGAAGTTCCTACTCCTTCAAAATGCAGTCAGAGAGCAGCACACACTCTCATGTTCAGTGCTCACATTTGGAAAGGAATTCAGAATTCACTGGACCAGAAAAGAAAGAGAAAGAAGCCAAGATGCAGTTGCTTCCTCAGCCAGGTGCTCAGAGAGCTCACCTGGGAACTGTTTTGAACTAGGAGTGGACACTGATTTCTGGAGAATTCTTTAATCACTGACTGACAGATTCATTCCCTCTCTTGCAGTCACTCTCTCTCATACAGTCTTGCATTCTCTTTTACAGGCAGCTAACGCAGCTTTCCCGGGAGGCAAAAGATGCAGGCTGGAGATTCTCCTGCTTGAGGAGGCTCTGAACATTGACTTCTTCATTGAACTGCTGGACTATTATATACAAAAGTGGTGAAGACTACTTTTTAAAACAAACTATTTCTACTTACTTCTTGGAAAGAAGAGGAGCCAGGGCATGTCCTCAGGAAGGTGGTTTAGAGCTATGAATCCACACCTCCTCCTCTCTATGGGCCTACTGAACTACATTCCCATGCATCCCCATGGGAGACCCAGTGCCCTCCAAATGGAGACAGTATATAGGACTATTCTCTTTCCATGGGTCACATACGGAGGATAGCCCTACAAGACAGTGTAGGGTGCAAAGCCACTTGGAGAGGCAGAAACAAGCTCACAGTGACCAAGCTCGGGTACCACACATGATACAAATGTGTTAACTTCACACTCTGCCTAGGCTGGTTTACCTTCATCAGAAGAATGTCAGGCTGCCCCACATGAACAAAACACTACCACAATTACACCATTTCCCATATCCAAACTAGTTTGTTCTGCAGTTACTTTGGTTCCACTGTACAGACCGGCATGGCTCCACACAGAGCATTAAGCTATCTCTGCCTAAGAACTACGTTTCTACCTGAATCTTCCACCCCAAGTCTGAAAGTTCTCATCAAAGGACTCAAATCAACAGTTTCCCTAATGCCGCTAAGTAACCACATGAACACTGAGTCATGCATTTCCCCCCCAAATTAATCCAGCTATGATCCCTTGCAAATTATCGATTCCTTGACCCTGTCCACTATGGTGAAAAAGGTGGTATGACAGAAGTTCAATCAGAGGATGAGAGAACTGAACAGGTAACACGGAGCCCAAGCCTCTAATATGAAAGTGTCTACTTGGCATGTATCAAGAGCTGTCTGAGAAGAGATGGAGAGAAACTCATTTGTCTTTATGGTAAAAGATAGCTATGTAGACAGGGAATGCCTTTACTTCCTCGGAGCTGCAGAGCAACTTCTTGTAGAAGTAACTGAGCCTTTCATGGGTACAACATCAACTCACCTACACTGAAAAACGTAAGTAAGTTTCTCTGTGTCCAATGCGTAGCAGTCACTGTCAGCCATTAGGTAACTATTGTCCTTTTGCATTCACAAATGTCTCAACTCTGTACAAAACCTAGTGTAAAGCTATTCCAATACAACTGGAAATTACCAATATGAAAATCCTGAAAGTACAAAACTTACATTTTTTATATGCTGTCCTTCTGTAATGAAAATATAATCTTTAAAAGTAAGTATAAAAATTACACTAATGTTGCATGGATAGGAAGAATAAACTTTGACAGGCAAAACCAGAATTCTGCAGGAATATCCGAAAGACACTTTACTGTTTAAAGTGGTTATAGCTAGCACTTCGGCAGCAAAGGGGAGTTTCAATTACTCTGGGGCACCAGGCACAGATTGAAACTCATATTTCCTTATCTACTGAAAGTTGCTCAAATAAGCTTAAAGCAGTGGTGTAATCAGAGAAGCTATTTCCATTAATCTTTATTTAGACTTTTTTATTTTTTAACAAACAGGCCATAGAGTAAGGATGATCCTCCTTTCATGCAATCTCACAGTGCACACAATTGCTGTGGGTTTACCCAGGCAGAATTCCCACTGAATCTATGGGGACTTTTTTCCTGATTATAGAGTCATTTCCAGTATTTTACATCAGTTATCTCCAAGATGAGCTTTGCCAGCACTGGAGCAACTTTAAACAGAGAAGCAGGACTAGCTCCATAGTAGCTTTTGCCTGAATTCTGCTAGCTAGGATATTTTGAAAGTTCAGGACAAGCTGTTAATAAGGTCCCTGGGTGTTTGCTGGGGCAGCCCAACATTTGGCATTCTGCATTTAATTAGAACTTCAACTGAAATTTATCGAGACAAAAGTCAGGATAAAAGGTGCCCCTCCCCTTCATTCAAAAGAAATTTTATTCTCCAACATGCATGTGAGAAAATTATAATGTTTCAAATTCTATTTAGTAAAAAAATTAAAAACAATTCAATTACTTCACATGTATTCCTGTAAATTATTCACGGAAAGCATGTGAATGCCCTATCTTCATTCCAAATACTACAGACATGCATTTATACCTCATATGCTTACAACTGCATTAGATGATGTAACACATAAAAGTACAATGCTGGAGAGGACAGTCTTACTTGGTAGATTTACCTGGAAATAGGGAAAAATGTGCAAACCCAAGATACTCCCATTAACTTCTGCAGACTTTGGATCAGGCTCTGCTTGCCTGCCTAATTAGGGTTCTTCTGGCTCCCTGGCAGAGATTTCCAAGAGGCTACCCTGCCAAGAGCTCTCCTACTTGCTGCTGCCTCTACTACACCCCCTCCCCAAGGAGGTGGGGGATCTACAGCACAGAAAACAAATACATCCTTTCCAAAACTGCCAAGACATGTATGAATCCAAATGTGCAATCCAAAATTGGGATCAGCTTTAACAATATTTCCTTTGTCATATGGAAATTATTGCATGCTCTACTCCAAGGAAAATACAGATATCCCAAAGTCTTGCTAAAAGCACAGCTTTTAACGCTTTGAAGTAAGCTACAAGAGTAGAAAGCTTCAGCGAGCTCCACCCGCCGGGTTTATCCGACGGGTTTTAATTGCCATCTAGCGGGAATAACGTGCAACTTCGCTTCCCACCTTGAAGCCTTTGACAGAGAAATCCTGGCATCGCCATCCCTGCCCATTTGAGGCCCAGAAGGTTTTAGTTCTGGTTCGGCTCACAGCGGGACAGTGATCCGTTTTGGCTGAGACAGCGGGTGTCTATCGAACTCAAGTGGTGGTGATGTCTTTCCGTCCTCAAATACACAGCTATACCTAATCAGAATAAGCCCTGCTCTTCCCCAAAGTCTGAGAAACAAAAAATTCCCATATGCCTTTGCCATTGTGAGTTTTTCAAAAAGCTGGAAAGACTTAAACTAAAATGCCTACAGCCTGGGCTACATTCATAGCAATTCTTAGGACTAGAGTAATGAGAATATACAGCAATACTTCAGCATCATCATTTAAATCCCAAATATATATGTGGAAAGAAAAAGCATTATTCTTCACTTATGGGTTATTAAATCTTTAGAGCTAACTTGACAAGCAGGCTAGCCATAATTTACAAACACATAATCAAAGATCTTTTCTTATTTTCCAAGTGTCAAGCACTGAGCCTACCAGCAAACTCATTTTAGAAAAGCAATTTCCATTTATAAGAGCTTAGATTCAGCTTTCCAAATATTTCATTTCTATCCTTCCAATTAGCATGCCACATATGGAAGATATTATACCAGATACCCTTCACCTTTTGTCCTCAAAGCTATGAGAGGGACCAAGTGTTCCTTATTTCCTGATGAACCCTTAATTACCTGCAACATGACATATTCCTCCTTCTTTCTTTTTGATCCTAAACTGTAAAAGGCAAAGCCAGCAAGGCACACTGTCTTTCTCTGACACTTTCATTCTATATATTTCCCAGTCACAGACTTTAAATAATAAACACTTGCAAATGTGCAGCACCCATCTGCATTCCCTTTCAGTCTCAGTCTCTTCATAGACCTGGTAGTCTCTTCATTAAACAGCTCAGCTAGATTCATTGTCATGATCAGTTATTTCTCAAAGGGCAACAGAGATGTGCTGGACAGCAAACTGCTGTCTGCCCAGTATGGTGCCAGAACAATCAGACCCCAGGCATCCAACTGGTCATCACATTACAGCACAATCAGCATTTAGTTCATGACATGACTCCAGATCTCGTATCTTATGTGTTAACATAGGCAACACAGGCTGACACAGATAGCCAGAGAGAAACAAGGAACTGCTCTGATCAGAAAGTGTATCCATGCCTGTTCCCTGGTCTGAGAACATTCCAGAGCAAGAGAACATTAAGAGCAAAGTACATCAAATAACATTTTTTAGCTAAAGAGCTTTCCAAAACATGTGCACGCTTTTATCTGGCACTCTATCCTGTCCTACAAACACACAAGCCGCCGGGTAAGGCAAGATGCCTACTTGCAATAGAACAGTCAACTCGCATGTGGCACTTCGCTGCAATTCTGGAGCTCCCATGTTAACGGACCTTAGGGCTGAATTATCATTTAAGAAACACTCTTTGTGTAAGCTCAGAATCCGAAGTTAGTCTTTGCTAGAAAAGAGGTCTATTGCACAAAGCTGCCAGAGCTCACATTGGCCAACCATATCCTACATCTGCCAGGATCATCAAATGGTGCCTGGGACAGAAACAACAGGGGCAACTATAGCAGTAAGGCTGCCACTCTTAAATACTTTGCTCAAGAGTGGTTTTAGTAAAGCAGGGCAAAAACGCAGCTTCAGTGGCTGAGCTGGGTCTGCATTTTGCTTAGGTAGCATTGTGGTACACCTACAATCATCTGTATGCTGTACTTATGAAGTGTAAGAATGGCATAAATATATTCATCTTTTTATTTTTATGCTCTAACCTACTTCAGAATAGAAGGGTATCAAAGCAGTTCAAGCAGTTTTCCAGACAGTATGTCTAACTGCAAGGGAAGTCTGTTGCACTACATTGCAGCCGTGACTAAAGAGATGTGCTCATCTCATTGCAGTTAACACAGAAGTCCTGTGTCTTAGAATGACTGTATGATCACTCTTTATAGCACATGGCAAGTGAGAACAAAAAGAGTGCGACCTGCCCATAAAACAATAACCTTATTGAAAGAAGTTCATTATCCCAAAATGATCTGATCTTATTTGTTAATGCTGCCTTTCTATTTAAGGCTCCTGAACACTCAGCTACAAAGAAAGCCCAATCACATGCTCAAATCCATGTTAAAGTACAAGCACAGTTTATAACTCAACACTTTGTGAGTTATTATATCCCTGGGACACGGGAGTTACTGCTACAATCAAGTTTTTTTATTTCTCATGTAGCAGCAATCCCATCTGGAAACAAGACTGTTATCTCCCATCCAACAAGAGACTGTGCTTCCATGTGCTACGTGGCATCCCCTGATACCTTGGACTTCAGTGTTTCAGTTGAAAGAAAGGGAGAAACAGGTGGTGGCCTGTTGCATAAGGTGTGCTCAGCTCCTGACAAGACTGGCAAACAGTTAAGGAGGCACCAGGCAGTGGCTGCTAGGACAATTTTCTGAACAATTGCTCCATAATGCTGTCTGGGTCAAGCATGACCAGCTACAAGGAAGCTATCAACAGAGACTGTGCAGGCTGTTAATTGCTTGGCTACTTTACTACATTTGAAAGCAGCTTGACCCATCTTATACTTAATCACATGATTCAAGGTACCCGAAGTATCAAAACAGCCAAACATTTTGTGACAATCAGCTAATAGCCATTAATATTCTCAAGTGAAAAAACCCACATCTTAATGCCAATATTAGTTTAATTACTTACTGCGCTCATAGGGACTAACTTTAAGCCGTACAAACAAAACTGAAAACCAGTAAGTACCGTGGGGTTTTTTTCAAAACATGGTTAATAAAAGAATAGCAATAATGTATCAGAAAAACACAGACGCAACATAATAATTATCTTTCACACTTGCACAGCACGTTTCATCTGAGAAACACAAAGTACTTGAAAGACTAAAATTAATTCTAATTAAACCTCTCAGCATCCTATGTAGTTACATGACATTTACAGAGTGGTAAACGAGACTCAGAGGTTTGGCAAGTTGCACAGGATGATACAGCTTCTCATTGGTGGAGTCAGACCAAAAATCAAGATCCTGGCTTCTAGTCCTGTTTTAACTGCTAGGCTACTCTGCCTATTTTCTTCAGCACCAGGTTTTCTGCTATAACAAAATGACAGATGAGGCAAAGGGAAAAGCAACCTATTTATATTCAAAAATTGTAAGATTTAATGGCAATTTAAATTGTTTTAATAACTTAGTATTTTCTTCAGGCTCTACATATGCTTCTCCATTCCAACTCATACATAGTCTAAGCATGTTGAATCAAGCACCGTCAGGCTAGAAATTACCTCTGGAAGGGAAAGGTTTTGTCTGTCCACACACAATGATTTTCCAAATCTAAAATGATTTCAAAATATACATAATAGCAGCAGCCATCACAAGTAGAATTTTCCATTAGAAATAATTGTTAAAACATACATATTTAACTAACTGCACTTTAATGAGACTTTTTCTTTTCTATTATTACTCAGTTCTCAGGAAAGGAGGAGGGAAACTGAAGAAGCCACAGGAGAAAAGATAGTGGGGGGTGAAAAAGAAAGAAGGTGCCAAACAGATAATTGCTTAGACCAAAGATAAACATTTTCTAAGCATTAGAATAACATTTCACATCACAAGAGATGTAACATCTGCAAAAGAGCAGGGGGGATTCAGTCCTTTTTCTACGCTTATTAAATAATAAAAACATAAGAAAAAGCCTGTGCAAGTTTTAAAACGTGCCTCAGATTTATTATATGAAAATTATTAACAAACACAGCAATCACAGCAATTATTTGCCAGTCACCACGTAAAATATGTCATCTATAAGAACCAACTATTCTGAATGCTGATACCCAGTTTTGACAGTGTCATTCAAAATGTAATTGATTTTCATAAAGAATTTGGTGCACAGATGTGGACATATGGGAAAGGGGGAGAAAGTTCTTTCTAATTCACAAAGAAAATGCAAGTTTCATAGTCCTACACCATGCAGAATTCCCTCTGGGCAAATGATTGAAACCGACAGGGCTTAAATGCAGTCTAATCACTGTTGGTCCTTCCTCTATGAAGGACAAAAAATTATAAATCTGATTGCAAACACTCATAAAAGGAAAAGATCAAGGGAATGACAATAGACAGGACAAAACATTATGCTTAAAATAATTGAAATACATAACACACACAAGAATGAGCCTATTTAAAAGTATATATGCTGAATGCATCTGGTTTTTCCTAGAGAAATTACTTATCCTTGTAAGTAGAACACACATCTCGTACTTTCATGTCTCGTACTTTAGGAAAATGTGGCCTACAATAAGTCATTTATGGAACAAAGATATATAGAATCACTTACAAATGACAGAATGGCTGAACTTCGAAGTGAGCTTTGGAGCCCCTAGTCCAATACCTACTCTCAGCACAGGGTCAACAGTGCAGGTTGGTCAAGGCTCAGCTTTGAGCATCCCAAGTGTGGACACTCTGCAATCTCTCTGAGTAACCTGCTCCAGCTTTGGAGCACCCTCCTGATGGAAATTCTTTCCTCATTTCTAGTTGAAATATCTCTTGTTTCAATGTGCGACCACTGACATTGTCCTTTTGTTGCATGACTCTGAGAAGAAAGAATGGAAAAGTATTAAATAATTCCTTGCTGAACCACCTTTTCAGCAAAGGAATGTCTTTAGTATTTGCTATCTGAACTCCTGGATCTTGCCCATATAACCCACAAGCATAAAGATGTTTGGTTTTTATTTTCTTCCTAAGTTTTTGGGGGTTGGATACCAGCTATTTCATGTGGCTTTTGAGCAAACTGTAATTAATTAAACCAAGCAGCTGAAATCATCACCAAAAAACCTTAGCATGCATTCTGGAATGAACAAGTAAACTAATGCACACAAAAAAAAGACACGACAAACTGCTGTAACAATAAGCTGTTAAGCTTTATGATAAATACGTAAGTCCTGATTCAGGAAATACGCTTTAATAACTCTAAGTCACTTTATGAAATTATAAAGAAGCAGAATGGAAAATTGTATGAATTTATACCATTGTTGTTCACCCCTAAAATGTTATTTAAAAACTTTTTCAATCAATACTATATATTCATAATTATTATTATCTGTATGGAATACATTTTGACTGCAAAATGTAATACAGATTCCAGTATGCTATTCCTCATCCCCTGAGAAGGAGAAGGGGTGATCAAAAAAACCCATGGAGCTAGAAAGAGCTGGTAATTCACTTATGCCTAATACATTGCTGCTACAGAATCCCCGTTTACTACTCAGCCATCATGTAGAAACTCATCCTTTGCTATTATTGTTTAGGTACCAGGTATATGTTGTCCACAGCTAAAACATGATACTGGAAGAACTCTCTGTCAGCAACAGAGAGCTGAGAGCTACTATACTGCAATAGCAGGTCACCTTGCCTCACACTTACCAATTTTTTCCTGAGGAAAACGTCTTTCATATGAACTTCCACTTCCTAATTTAGCAATAAAACCTTCCTCTTTTTTTCGCTCTAGCAGCAGCTTTTCCTTTTTCAAACCTTTTGCAACTTTGTTCAGTCTCTACGTGTGGCAGGGAGTGCAGGAGACGAGGAGGGTGGCTTTTCATTACTTTTAACCATAGAGCTTTTAACTGAAAATGTAATGTTATACCGGTACAGGACACCATAAAGAATAAGACTGGGTGCCATCCTCTAAAAGTGAGAAAATTGCTTGCTTTCTGCTTGTGCTAGCTACACCTGAACACTTGTATAACAAAGCTAATCCTGTTTAATAAGCAGACACACATTTTATGAGAGTCCTGCTTTTACAATCCCAGTTTTCTCAGAATCTGTAATCCAAATTCATTCACTTCCATGCAAAAAGTAATTAAAACTTCCATACACTGATTTACTTATTTTTTAATATATATTTTTTTTTAAATGAAGAGTCAATTTAAAAGGAAAAGCAACAAAAAATTGGATTCCCTCCTCTGGAAAAACCCTGGGTTCACTGACCAACCTCACTGAGAGAAATCAAGACACAAAAAAGCATTTTTTAATTTTTTCTTAACTTTTCCACAATGGTTGTCGCAGCTGAGGAGATCAGAAAGAAAAAAATGTGATAGGGTTTCAGCTTTGCCACAAGGGCCTGCTATATTGCTTTCGATGTAGCCATTAACCTCTGAGGTAATGGATTGACATGTCAAACATTTCATTAGAACAACACAAGAAGAAGAATGACTCTGTGGTTAACACAGGGCAGAGAAAGGCACCGAGAAAACATCTACAGTTTGCAGGAATCAGGGCCAAGTTTGATCAGCATGAGGCTAAGATCCACGGAAGTGCTATTTTACAGTAGCCTGCCTGAGACATCTAACCTCATAGTCTTTCAGAGATGCTGAGCACCAACAGCTCCTATGAAGAAAACTGCGTTTTGGTCATCCACCATGACCATCAGCATCCAAACCTAGCAATCCAAGTTCTGAAGATGCACTTTGCAAGTGTAAAATCCTCTGTTTCTAGGACTTGAGCTGTGTCTGAAGTGTTAGGCGCCACTCATAAAGATTTAACGCTTCTGTGATGGTAGGACGCAAAATTTGTGATGGGACCAGAGGCCACTGGCTAAGTTACCCACTAATACAAGCAAGCATGCTTCCCTCAAAGAGCTCCTTGGCTCTCAGATGATCTCAGATGGATACTATTTAAAAAAAACCCAACATATTAGTGTTATGAAATAAAAATAACCAAAGGCTCAATACAATAGGTACTCACAGATTCTGTTTATGAAATGATACAGTGTGAGGTCCGAGGAATACACGTAAGAAAGCAATGTATATATTTATATGTATCTCACACATGCATAAGTATTGTGCAATAAAAGTGTGTATGGGTTTTGATCTTCTATTTTTCCTCATAGCGTTTTATGTACAGCTTACCCACTATATTTGGTTTAATACAAACAACTACACCACCACACGTTATCTGTAACTAATTATGTCTATATCAGTTTTCATTTTCCTGTTGTGTAAAGTACTGTTTAGTGTGTTTCTTTTAGAGATCCCAACCTTATTTCAAGAAAGTCTCAAATACTCTTGTGATGTCAAACACTGAGCTGCCCAGCCCTCCGCACAGCTAAACATCGTTCTGCATGGTCGAGTGTGCTCCATTTCTGCTGCAGGGCACAGTGGAGCAGGCAGGCAGAGTGAGAGAGTTACTGGAAGAGCCTAGTGAGATTCCTTTTCCAATCTGCCGGAGTGCTTAAAAATGACATGCTGCTTTGAGGCCAGAGAGTAAGAGGAGGCGCAGAGCCAGGCAAAGATAGGTGTCCACTAACAAAACCGTCAGAATTAGAAAGAAGGATCACCCGGCCCAGGCTGCCTGGATAGAAGCCTTCCCTTTCCTTACAGGCCTAGACTCTTACTGTTGTTCGTTTTCTGAGTTGTGATGATGCCAATGGA
>JAOEHY010003615.1:0-64536 GCA_025447955.1 Psilopsiagon aurifrons | reverse complement strand
CACCTCCCGTGTGAAGATAGGCTGAGAAAGTTGGGGCTGTTCAGCCTGGAGAAGAGAAGGCTGCGTGGAGACCTCATTTAATGTGGCCACTGTCATATTTACTTACCATGTTGGTCCTGTTCAATTTTTGTGTAGATAGTCATTACTGACATTCTAGTCATGAATCTCCCCTTCCTCTCCTTCCCAGTTCTTTCTCTGGTTTCCTTATATCTTCCAGTTCTCATCCGTTCCGTGAAGAAAGTGGTGTATTGCAAACCCTCACATTTATCTGTTATCCAAGGTTTTTTTGGTACATACAGCTACATCCGTTCGCACATGTGCTTCATCGTTTCTACCTGTCATCTCATTTTGCACACAAGTCCAGTCAGCTGTAATTGCTTAACAAAAATATAATATGTGCTAGTACAAAGTTAGAAAGAAAATGCTTACATTGCTAGAGTTATTTGCTAGAAATCCTTCAAACAAGTTGCAGAAGATAGCGTGTTACCACAGAATTTGCTGAAATAAGTAACCTAATTTTAAGGACTGGTTAAATTTTCTATGGCACATTACTACTATTTCATAATAGCAGGCACCTCTGCAACAAAAGGAGAGGCGTAACGTGGGTTCACTTTGCCCTAATTATCTTTACATCTTTACCTAGTGTTTCAGTGCTCTCTCCGTCCATTCCTGAAACTTTTGAATGTGTACATTAGGTCTGTTCTTTCATGTCTTTCCAGCAAGAAATATTCTGATAAGAATATATTTTATGCTGATTTCTTAGCAAGATTAGACATCTGTTAAAAATGTTAAGAGGCCAGGGGCCAAACACATTATTTTCTTTGAAAACTGGAACGTACATTTGCCAGTCTGTGTAAAACCTTCTTATTCAACCTTCTGTAATTTTTAGAGCAACCTTCAATCATTGTAGAATATTTGATTTAGTATTACAATTCAGGGTTATGTTCCTTTGGAGCATAATATATGGAGGGCAAGCCTGCAGAGCTCAAAGTTAGGAAAACAATCTTTTTACTGGCAAACTGAGTAAACTAAAGACAGACAGAATTGTTGATGCAATGTTACTGTCCCTTTCAGACATGTCTCATTTTACAGAAAATCCTAAGGCATAGAAGCTATGTAGGGTTGGGCTAAATTTCTTCTGTTTTCATTTTCGTGATTAAGAGACAGATAATGTCTGAGTTTTGTTATCTGTGCATTGCTATCTTTTTTTTTTTTCTCTATGGGACAGTTGAAAAAGGAGAAGAACATGTCAAAGTATGGGTACTTCATTGAGAAGGCTCCATAGTGGGTAACATTTTTAAAGTGAGCTGTTTAATTCCTGAAAGATACAATTTAGGTTTGTTTAATAGATTCATAAATCCATCATAAGTAAAATCAATGTCTTTGACCTATGAAACATTTTTTTTCATATCTATTTTTATATGTTTGACTTTTCTATTAGTAAAACATAAACCACATTGGTTGGACCCCAAATCTTTATTTTAATTTATATCCAAACAAAACCAAAAATTTCAGAATTACTCAGAATGAAAGGGAAAAAAAAACCCACCAAACACCCTTGCATTAAGTCGTGCAACAAGATGAAAAGCTCTTAATGTTATGTCAGTGTAACACTGCTAGGGAGGGATGCGAGTGTTGAGACAAGTGTTGCGGAGTACAAAGTAAGCTTTTTCAGTTTTTATGAAATTAATGTTATGTTATATTACGTTAATATTGCATTGTAATCTTTCTGTCATTTTTTGTAATCTTTCTGTCATTTTTTCAGCTGTGATTGTTAATCACTTTCAGTGCTTCTGCAAGTGTCCATGGTATTCCTTACACAGAGAATTGCTTATTTAAAGAATACTGCTAAAAACTTATTTTCTGCTATCCAATTCACAGTTATCCTTTCAGTGTTAAAACATGTTTGGGAAATTTTATGTAATTGGATGCATAAAATATGTTTCTTAGTATTTATAAACACCTGCAAACGCACACAGCCGTAAACTGAAATCTGTTCTAGAGATTCTGCAGGATGTGAACAACTGGCTGGAAGTGACAGTATTTTCAAAATGTTATGGCTAAATGAAGGTTATTACGTTCTATCTCCAAATACCATAAGAAGTATTTTTCTTGGTGTTGGAAATCCCACTTTCTTTGTTGAAGAGTTCTTTAGGGAGGGACAGTCTTACGTGACTGATCTCAAAACTTGACTGAATGTGCTTATCAAAGTGTGCAGCCATTAATGTCATCATGCAAAGGTTGTCCAGCTTTTGGATCAAATTTAGCACAATTTAAAGAGTAAGCAACATAAATTGCTAACTTTTGCATACAAAGTAGCCCATAAAAAGAAGCTTTGTAAGGTACATAGTAAAAAATTAGGGGATATGTGACTGACAGCTCGTATGCAAGCTTAATTATAAGTCTGTGTTTTGATTTTGTGATCATAGCCTCCTTTTTTATTCTGTAGAAGTGCGTCTGATTTTACATATAGATTGGAGTGTAATCACTCAGCATCTGCTCAGTATTTTATCTTCTTACTGTTCAGGGTGTTATTCTAGATCTGTCTTACTACATGCTTTTTAAACCCTTTAGAATATATGCTTGTATGTAGGTTTTTCTGTTCGGCTTATCATGATGGTAAATGACGGACTTTAAGGTCATTCATTTATTGTCTTATCTTCTGTATAAGGAAGTCCTTGTTTAATCCACATCATGCAGGCCGGAAGCTCAGTTAGGCTGGCAGAGGCAGTTCTTAAATGCATTATTTTTGCAACTGTATAATCTCGTGTTGTTAGGGAAAAGAGGGAAAATGAGAAGAGTTATTTCCTATGTGTTAAAAAGGGAGTCATCCTGTCTCAAATTCCTTCATCTCTGTTTTTGTCTTTTTTCTTCCCTTTTCCTCTCCTGTGTATGAAAGGCGTCTTGTTACCTCAGATGTGTCTTCTGGTTTAGGCTGTGGAGCATGAAAGCTTGATTTTAACAGAATGCTAAAATGTAATTGAGGTCTTCCCTTTTTAATAAAATTTTAATGGATTTTACTCAATAATGACTTAATAAACAAAGTCAGTTTGTGGAAGTAATTTCTACCTTTCTCTAGGATTATTGGTAAAATAGAAATAATTAGAAATAATTATACATTCATTATTCCCACATTTTAATTTTGTTGCAGCTACTTGTAACACTAACCTCAAGATATCTGAGCTTTGTTCTGCTATATCCAAAAAAAAAAAAAAAAAAGCCTTGATCTTTGGCAAGGATAAAAGTTGGCAAAAGTGAATTATTCCAATCCTTCTATTAGAATATTCTAATTATTCTAGTCCTTTCCAAACTATATATTGTATTCTGGTATGTATTGCAACTATCAGCCTGCTTTAAGGGAGCGTTGAGAACTATCTTAAAGTGTATTTTTATCTTAACGAGGCATACCTACCTTTATTAGGTGCTACTGGGAGTTTCTCAAGAGCCCTGGTGCTATGTAAATGTAGACTGTATAATTGAACCTGTGGAAAAGTCAATTTTTGCCTTAAAATTCTTATTGTAAAAGCCTGGTCTGAAGCATACATGACTTTTTAAAAGACTGGTGATATGTAGCTTGTGTACATTGTAAAAATGCAGTGTTTTCTGTTTAAATTCAGGAATAGCATTGTAGTACACAGACTGCTATAAAGAAACGATTGTCCCATTTTGAAAAAAGCTAATGTTTTATCTGTTTGACAAACAGGTACACACGAAATTCCACTGCAGGCAAGCTCATGCTCCAGGCACCGACACTTCATGCTTGACATTTTCCTATGATGGTATTGTCCTTGCCAGCCGTGGAGGTGGGTGATTGATAGAAACCTTTGATGTTTGAATGTAGGACGATTACTAGGTGAAATGGCTCAGTGAGCAAAACAGTTAAATTGCATCTTTGTTATATTTAACTGTTTTTGATGGAGGTAAGATAATGGTGTCAGCAACTAGTGATTTAAACCTGAATTGTTTCACACTTTACATCTTTCATTTTGATAACACCATGCAATACTGTTCCTGAAATTTCATTTTACAGCAGTTAAGGAATATTTTAAGAGAACTTTGCTGTTTCTGTTACACAGCTTCTGATCTTTTTGTCTGGCATTAATAACATGCCAAAAAGGAAATTATTAGCTTAATTAAAAATAAAATTATACCAGTTTTATTACTTAGTTCTTTCCAGGCAAATTATTGCCTCTTAACAACAGTATCTCTGTCCTGGAGTTACTAATTCCTCAAGCAGATTTCTTATGTAATGTCATTTTCTGTTCTGGTTGGAATTTTTATCTAATCTATGTCACAAACATCAAGAGGTGATGACTGGAAGTGAGAGGACAAGGTGTAGTTGAATGGCAAAAAAATTTTGAAATGTCTATAAGGCATAAAAACTACTTGTTTTTTAAACTTCAGCTAAAACTTCTGTAACGAAGTCTTAAATAACAGAACAAGTCTTGAGATTCAAGTCTTGAAATTCATCCCCTCCAGTTTCAGATGTATTGGATCAGTTGGTGTCTGCCTAAGAGAGCTTTTCATAGTGATTTGTCTACACAGTATTTTGTAGGCAGGTGCAAACATACAATCTGAGCTGTCTGGATGGAAACCAGTTGTAACCAGAAGCTATGTATATGCATTAGCATGGCCCTAAGGTCAAATAAACAGATCTAGGGAGAGGCAGTGTATGTTAATGTCAGCTAGCATTGTGCCTAACATATGTACAGGACATCTGGTCAGTTTGGTACATAGACACAATGAGATTACATATACAAAATGCCAAGATAGGGGTATTCATAGACACAAAAAGCTCTGAAGTAAGGGATGTCCTTCTAAGCCAATGACTGTAGCTTGCAGTTACTTTGTGCCCTCCCCCTCCTACTTTGCCTGATGAAGTACAGTGGCATTGGTGACTTCTGCAGTGATAAGAAGCTGATATTGGGTGCTACCTCTCTGACTTCTTTGCCCATCTTTCCATTTTTTCTAAGATTTGGAATGTTATAGTCCCCAGATTACATTTTTCAGAGTAAGGTGATGGTATTCTTGTCCTTGGCAGCCTTAGGCGTATTAGGGCACACTAATGGTAATTGAATTGCTTAACTGCCAGTCAGGCTCTTTTATCCAGAGTTCTCTGACCACTGTACTCATAAGGAATGAGTCTTAAATCACTGAGTTAAAAACATTCAAACTTTCTTTTCCTTACTGTATGCTTACTATGTGAGAACATTTTCCTTCTTGGAAAATAGAGGAACTGTATGTCTTTCTGTTCTGGGCAAAGTGAAATGCTTCATGTGTCTGACAGTGGTGTTGCCCCCAAAAAATTCACACAGACATACCTGATAAAACTTGAGAAACTCTAGTGGGCTTTTAAATATTAATATCAAACAAAGTTAGTACTTATGTGAGGAATATTCAATAGTGCTGTCTTAAAACCTACATTTATGTAAATTCCCTTTTCACATTTATGAATGGAGATCACAAAGATGATCTTTGCTTATTTTTATTGCTTGTGGCACTTTTGGTTGCCTGCACTTCCTCATATGTCTCCAGATTATGTGTTGTGTTAAACAGGCTTTCTCTTACTTATGATTTTATCTAGCATGCTCTGCTCTATGCTACATAAAATATGGACTTATTGTTTGCAGAATGTAAAACTACGGAAATTTGGCCCCTCAGTGTGGATTAAAGTGCTACCTTTGTCTAGCATGTTAAAAAAAAAACAACCAATCAAACAAAAAAAAAGCTCTATGCTATGGTAGAAAATAAGGAGGATTCATACCTTATTTTGACTTGTTTGGTTAGTGCTTTGATACAAATATTGCTTTGGATCTGTACCAACAAAAGCAGATGTGGATTCAGCATTCATGGATTAACACCCCTGCCAAGTGATGAGGATCAGAGAGAGGATAGTTCTTTGGGCCATGGGGACTTCCACTGAAAGCTTGACGGACTCTTCTGTGTCCGATGAAGATTCTATTGGATATGAGAGATGAGGCAGGGCTCAGCTGCAAGCACAAGGGAAATTGAAACACTAAAGAGCTGCTTATGGAAGTTCCGAGTCTTATTCTTCTTCAGTATTAGGTAGTAACTTGACAGAAACTTAAGAAAGTGGTATTTTTGCACATTTGTAACCATGAAAGTGTTATTTTCTAAATACAATGAAGATAGTGTTTAGGGAACATTTTCTTTGCTTAGCAGCGAAGAGGTAAGCGTTAGGACTGGACTTTGGATCCTGTTACAAAAATACAAAAAAAAGTTTTGACTCCTGGTATGTACAGAATTTATGTACTTGGTTTTTGTTATAATATGGGCCAATGACTTCATTAATTCTATGAATCTGACTTAGTTTGATGGTTCAGTTATTTTCTGTGTTATGAACAGTGTGCAGACTCAGTGCCACCTTAATTGGTAAATTTACGTAGCAAATAAGTAAGACTTGCTTGTAAAGCACGAGAAACTTGATTATAAAACCCAAGAAAAAATCATGTCTAAGCCTATCCGCTTATGCATATACATGCTTTATTTTGAGCTCAATTTTCTTGTTTGTTTGTTTGTTTTGTTTTCCTTTGGATGGTTTAGGTTTGGTTTTGGAGTCGGTGGTGTTTTCATTTGGTTTTAGGTTTTTGGTTCACAAAAAAAAAAAAAAAAGAGGTTTGATTTTTCTCTGCCACCCCCAGTCCGAGGAAATTCTTAGTAGTATCAGTGCACTGACCTTATTTTGACTAAAAGCTGCTTGCCAATTGCCTATCCTAGCTCACCAAAGACTGGCTCTTTTTAGGACCTAATTGTTGCCTCTCAAATCCAATGCTTAATACCATTGGCATCATGGTGTCTGACCTGATCATATCAGACTAAAGCCTTTTATTACTATCTGGCTTATTAAAATGGCTAAGAGTAGAGTTTGAAATGCTCTAAAAATGCTGTAAAAGATTTTAGATAATCCTGGCAGGCTTAGAAGTAGTCTGCCATCAAGAAAAATACTTAAATGATCTGAGTGAACTGTTTTTAATACTTCAGAGTGAGCTGCATAACTTCTGTTTATATGTTTTTGTTTAAGGATAGCTATTTTTGTCCATGTATGAAGTAACTAAAAATAGATCTGTGCTGCTACAGCTTTTGTAAAGAATCCTCTTAAGCACTGATGGAAGGATGCTACTGGGGAAGATCATTGGTGTTGTAGAAAATCTGTTTTCTTTATGACAGACATTTCAACTTCAAAAGCAGATTAGATTTAAGAATCAGTGTCATATTTTCCCCACGGATAATTTTAATTAGACAAAAATAAATTTGGGCAAATTCTTGATGGTAGTAAGAGTTTCACAGTGTTGGCCAAATCATTCTACTAGCACTTTTCCCTTTCCAAGTTCTTAATCTCCTGTTTCTGCACAGTGCAAACCAGTGTTGATTGGAAATTAAGCACAACTTTTTGAGTCCTCCTAGAGTATTCTGATATTTTATATTAGCAGATTACATTTTCTTGTTAGCAGAAGAGCTTTAGCTAAATGTCTGACTGCAACTCTCCTGCTAAAGCCTGACAGGACTGCATCTTGAAGATCATGTCAAGGCTCATTGCACTAGGAACAAAACAGCCTTGGCTGCTAGACTCAGATCTGTCCCTATCCAGGGGACTTGCAGAGAGGCCAAGTGGTATCCTTTTCAAACATTTGTAAACTGCTGCTTCAGATGCAACATCTCACTGATAAGTGTTTTTTTTTTTTTTTTGGTTGGAAGTGGAAGGGAAAAGAGGGGGTTCATATTACAAGACCAAATGCTTTGAAGTGCTTTGGATGGAGTCTGTTGGGAAACAATAAGAAAATAGGTATTCCCAAAATGGGGACTCAACATTTTTCTTTCTTATTATTTTTTAGCTTCCCAGTGAACAGAAATATACTCTTCTCTAGACACCATTTTTTTAAGTTGTCCACTGCTTAAAAATACTTTGTAGTGAGGAGTTAATCTTAGTCTTTAATATAAGCATACGTGATGTACGAGGACACACATTACTGCTTTCTCTGCATAGGGTACTGCTGGCATTGATTTCTTTTGTTGCAGCATGGTTTTATTTATTTAACATTTTGTTTCTTAGGTTTTTGGTTTGTGCTTTGGAAAGAAGTAGGCCTGTGGATTACCTATCACTTGCCTTCCTATCCTTGTAGTTCAGAAAGATTTTGTAACTTTTTGTGTAAAATTAATCTTTGGCTGATCTTAAAGAGAATCATTTGAAAGTCCTTCTTTTCCCCCTTGAAAGTGCTGAGGCACCAATGTCAACGCAAAGAGGTGTCTAGGTGCCTGAGTGATGTACTGCAAAGCTCAAATTTTCTGTAGCTCATCTCACACTAGAAATACACATCTCAGAGGGATGATCAGCAAAGATACAGATCTCTCTGAGAATAGCTAATTTGTCGGTTGTCCCCCTCTGTCCCCCCCATCCCCCATTCTCACTTTGTTAATATGTCATAACTTTTCAAAAAGGAATAAACACCCTGACTTTTACTGGGCTACAGTCACACCATGTTTATCAAAAAGAGACAAGAATTGCTATAAATGTCTTTCTCTAACCTCAGTTCTGGCTTTTATGGCCAAAGGTGGTTTGGAGAGTTGTGAAAAGTTTTCCTTACAGCAGGTGTGGGTTCACTTGCTTGCCTTTTTCCTGATTGTCAAGGATTTCTGACTGATTCCAGGGCTTGTTCTCCATACTGAGATTGCAGTTTTTGCTGCTTGCCTGCTAAAGAAGGGGGAAGACTTCATGTGCCTTCTGTTCTTCCTTATCATTTTTTCATGGCAGGTAGAAAACAGACACATAAGACTTGTTTAGTTTTTGATCTAGACCATCCGTGTACTAATTTAATTTCTTTGATATCTTAAAGGTTAAATTTACTCCTGCTAGCAAAGCACCAATGCCCACAAACAGAATTAATTGGTATTTGGGAACTCAGATTCCACTGTGGATAATTCTTTGTAGTAGTGGTTGTCATGATAGAGTTGAGTCCTTGAGAAGTTTTTGATCTACTGGAGCAGGAGGTGGAAATTGCTTGCACTACCGTAGTCATTTAGGGACAAAAAACCTCCAAGCTATCCCCATTTCGATTGCTGCTCTTCTATCATTCTGTTCTTGATGTTTTTTCTTCCTAACCATGTCCCCTTTGTTTCACAGGAGATAATACTTTAAAGTTATGGGATATTAGACAGTTGAAGGAGCCTCTTAATTCAGCAGAAAGACTACCCAGCTTCTTTCCAATGTAAGTACTCTATTCCAGGTAGTAGAAAGAGCAGTAATTGTGCTGAATGGGAGGGGGCCTGCTGGAGTTATTCTTCTCAGTTCTGTACAAAAACCGCTGCATAGGGAGGACTGTGCAGTGTCTGTTCTTGGCTATTTTGAGACTCCATGCTGCATTAAAATATCTCTTTTTATATATATATATATGCTTGGTTTATGCCATTTTTCAGTCTCATATGTCTTATCGTAGAATCACATGACATGATCGTATGTCTTATGCTTAACAAGATTAGCAACTTTTCAGGAGGAGGCCAGTTCATTGCCTGATGTTTGTGTAATGAGATACAGAAGTAATCCTCATTCTTACTTGGTCTATGATAATAGAATTATCTGGCTTGAAAAGTAGACATAACATAAAGGTGCATGGCATGAATTCATGGCATCAATTATGACGCTTGAAGTACCAATAACTGTGTTCTTTGATACTAGAATCCTATACTGTACTGCATAGTGCTAAGAACGATATTTAATATTTTTATTGATATTACCTGCATGTATGTAGCTGTAGCACAGCCAAATCCAGCTCTAAGGACAATTTATATGTTTGAAATAAAATCTTGGAAAGGCAGGACATAGACAGCTCAATCTTCACTGCAATTTTTAGTATAGACGATAAGTAAACAGACAAATGTTTTTTGGATGCTGTATAAACACATTGCCTTGTATCATTGAAGAACGTATCATCAGGAAAAACAGATTTCATGATTGATTTATTTTTTTTCTTACTTTATGATGAGTACCAGATTTGAAAATACTTCTGTTTGTTTCTCATAATGAAAAGTTTACAAGAGTTTTGGGAGGACGGGAATTTTGTTGGGAGAAAGATTTTTACTGAATCTGCCTGTTTTGTGCATTCTGTGCACAGCTGTAGTTGTACATGTGAGCTGTACGTGTACTGCCTGAAAACTATAGAAGCAGATGAGAGCTGACAAAAGATTTTTTTAAAGCTTCATTTTGAAAGGGTTAACAAATAGAAGGAATTATTTTTAAGGAGTACAATTTATATATGTTTCCTATACATTTGTTATTGATTCACCCAGTATGATTTGTTTACTTCAACAGGACAGACTGTTGTTTCAGCCCCGATGATAAAATACTTGTCACAGGCACCTCTGTTAAGAGAGGTGGTGGCAGTGGGAAGCTTTGCTTCTTTTACCGGGAAACATTGCAGAAGTTGTATGAGATAGAAGTTACAGATGCGGTATGTATTTAGTTTTTTGTTTACTATTTAAAATATGAATGAAATTAAAGAAATTATATGCCTTTTTCCCTTTATTCAGGTAATGGTCAGCTAGCACTATTGTAATTTTTCTGCTCCATAATCAAGAGAGTTGCCTTTTCTTCAACATGGGAAGGAAAGACCAATAAACAAAACAAACAGACAAACAGAAAAAAACAAAACCAACCCAGATCTTAGGAAAAACACTGGGAGATATCATAGCAAAAGGAATGCAACACCAAAAATACCATTTTCACCAGTAACATAAAAATGTAAAATTTCGAATCTCTAATACAAAAGAGTCTGTGTATGGCTTGAACGGGCTACCGCTTCTTTTGCACAGAAGGGAAAAACTTTATATCATAGTTGAAGAAAGTCCAGTCACTCTAGTGTTGTACACAAGTGGGCTTACAAGAGTATAACAAGCAGATGTGGGAGAAATTTAAACTGTATTGCCATTGCTTATGTATGGCAATGTGTGCTTAAGTCCCATTAGTTGTTGCAGCCTGTCAGGTAGCAACTTTTTTATTACTTTATTTCAGGATATTGTTTTCTCATTCTGCACTCTTCTTAACCAGTCAAACAGTCTTTCCTAGCACAGTGGACCCAAACTACTTTATGCTGGAAATCATTTACACTGAATTTGAGTTTGTATTTATATTTCCTTTTAAATTCCATTTTCTGTTCTAATTCACCCTAAAGCAGAATCTGCTTACAGATGAATTTGTTATGTCCATCATTTCAGTCGTGCAAACTAAAAATGCAGAATGCATGTCAAAGTGCATGTATTTCTTCTGGATGAGGGGAAAAAAACCAAATTGGTTTTATTTTAAACATATATTCTAAATACAGGGCTTTTTTATACAGCATTGGAAGTTTTATTTTAAGAATTTTAATTACCTTTACAGAATTTTTCCAAATATAGTATAAATTCGATTATAAATTTTTCTTTTTTGGAACATACCACACATCAGCTTTCAAAACAAACATAACAACGATAGCTAGTTCATTTTTATTTTCTGATACTAGTATTATAAACAGGTATGATGCAAAGCTGAATGCCTCAGTATCCCCTCTGAAACTTCATGACAGAAAAAAAGAAAATAACTATAAAAAAGTGAAAAGGGTAGATCGTTGTAGGGGCTTTTCTGTCCTTAGGCACAGGAAACAAAACAGCTTAGTAATTCTATTCACAATTAATTTGAACTCCTTAGACTGGAGTGTCAGGATGTGGTCATGGTGCCATCTCCATTTAGTTGTGGTAAGTCAGTCCACAGTGCATAGAAATGTCACTATTGCAGTCTGAAGACTGCAAGAGTTAGGAGCTTGTCAGTGGTGGATCCTGTATCTCCAAAAGAAATAAATGAGAATTATTGCTGACCAACCTACCTTTTCTGTGTTCAAAGGAAATATAATTTTCATTTGCTTTGTTTCCCAGAAAAATGTTTCTTTAATACTCTGAAATAAAGGAACCATTGAGGTAGATACTTCTTAAGGAGGATCCAGGAAAGCATTGTTTTGGTGTCAGTTTCTCTCAGAATTTAAAAGTAAATTCCTGCTCATTCTTCTTCAAAATGCAAAAGAGCTATGGAGCTGAGAACCAACAGTAGGAAATGGTTAGAAAAACAAAAGTAGAGGTCAATAAGCAACATCATGGGGCTACTCATGTAATAAAATTTTAAGTGTGTGTACAAATCTCAGCAGGTTCATAATTTTATACTGTAAATTTACATAGGTGTTGATGCTTATATTGTTCTTTTTAAGACTGCTGTAAATTACTTTTGTCTGTAGAGTTTTAGTGCTGCTGGTTTTCTTCATTTGTAGTTACTAAATTTAAGACTCACTCTCCTGCTTTGAATATAATGAATCAAACGAAAATAATGGGAATAATAGCTGAGGAATTGAGTCTTAGAAATCAGTAGCCTGTAAATTGGTAGAGTAATATATTGTGTGCAGTTTATCAAAGTATTTTTTCAGCAGAATGCTAATTACTTGCTTTGTATGGGTTACTTTCCCAGTTTCCATTTTTCATTATAGTCTCTCAAAACCGCAGCATCTAGAATCACATAATGTGGTCTATGACATCAGTTTGGCCTATGCAACTAGGTATCATACTTTTTTAACTTTTGTATGTTATCTAATGCTTAAATATGTCATTTCAATCTTCTTTTGGGTTTTTTTAGGCATTGCACAGATGAAGTTACACTGTGCCGATCTGTATAGCACAAATACACCAATATCTGTCTCTGCAAAGAGCTTGGTCTGCTCTCCTTGTGAAAATAATTGCAGTGATTTCAGTTGGATTTAGTCCAACCTGCTAAAGAAAAAAGGCATCATTATTTATTAAAAGTCGAAAAAGAAAATAATAAGTCTTTTTGAGGTCAGTTACAAAGCATTTTAATGGGAGAACATACCTAATCACAATATGAAGTGAAAACATAAACTGTTAATGTGTTACTTCTCTAATTTCAGGAGGATTTTTTCAAGGAAATGCTGGTACGCTAAGAAAATTGAAAAACAGTAAAGAGCAGTAAACATTATCTTAACCCTCCTTGGTAAATAGCCGGTGCAATTGGCCTGTGAATGAACCTCGAGGGTAGTGGGAAAATATTTAATGGGAATGTTTGACCGAAGCTGTGTCTGGCATTCCTTTCCATCATACCACACAAACCTTTTTTCACCTTTTCTTTCAAGTTTTCATGGGAAAACCCATTACTGCTTCAGAGCTGCTGGAGTGAAACCTTGATATTTTACTAATGGACTAACAGTCTGATTAGTCTCTGCTGCTGTGGCTGGGTATAAAATATTAATTTGCTTTTATTTGTTTTTATTTCTTTTAAAGAAAGACTAAATAAGTGTCAGAAGTGGTTCAGAGCGTGGGCTCTGACTTGCCAGGAGCCACCTCCCTTCAGGAGGAGGTGTGAACAGGGCAAATATGCAATGAATACACAATGATGGTTTTCTAACCAACCTGTATGACTTGGAAATACCTTGATACAGACATAGGAATTTTGCAATTAATAGTATTAATAGATTTTTCTTCCATGAGTTTATCAAGGAGTGAAATACCAGTGTAGCAGGTCATTGGCAGGGTCATCTACTTACTGCAGATTAGCTTAAAACTCAGGAGTGGGAGATCCTGCCTGTCCCACTCTCATAAGGAAGTTGATGCTGTACATGCAGTACTTCAGCCTTACTCTGGCTCAGTGTGTACAGGTGCAATTGGACATTATGAAGGCCTCGTACTGTGACCATAATTATGTATGCTAAACTGCACAGAACGGCTTTTTTTAACAAGAACCTAAACCTTATGTGCGTATAGCTTTTTCATAGTTTTTCTGTCTTTTTCTTCTATCTTAACAGTATTACCTGTGAACAGTTCTTGTTCTTTTGCTTTCACCAGAAATATCCACAAGAAAATATATTAAAATTTCTCACTTTGAGCATTTCAGGCTTATTTTGTGTGAAAGATTTATCACTGCACACAAAATGCTTCTTTGGTCCCTTAAGTGGATGAGGGACTTAAACAGAGGTCAGGAAATACAACTGGCAGAAGAGAGGTACATGCAAAGTGTGCACTCAGAAACTCAGAGGCCGTTTGCCTTTCCTTTTCTCAGGTGGTATGAGAAGAAGACAGACCTGTAGCTGCTTTGTGATGAGGTTTCTTTCATCTTATGGGTCGTCTGTAACTCCACTCTCTGGAGTAAAAGGGCGATTTCATTATCAGATGCAAGTCAAGAAGGGTTAATTCCTAATTCTTGTTTTGGTTATCCAAGTTTAAGATCCTCATGAGAACCAATTATAAATACCTAATGTATGGGAAATGGAGTTGGGTACACAACATTTTCCTCAGTGTCAAAATAATTGAAAATAGCTGTGAATAGCCACTTGAATGACTCTCCTGTCTATTGTTAGTTTGGCTAGGTTGAACAGGTCACCCAGTAGTTATTAAGTCACAATTGATCTTGGCAGCTGCAGAGCAGGCATCTTCCCCCTGTAGAAAGGAGTAGTAATACACCCATTACTGCCAAGCAAGAGTGGGCACTGAGAAAGTAAAAAAAATCCAGAAGCTGTACAATTGCAGAAATTGCTATTTAAAAATGAAAATACAAGTGATAATTTCATCTAAAAGTGCACAATTTTTATATTGTGTACATTATAAAATGAGATGTGCAAGTTTTTTAAATAGCATGCAGATTTTTCATGCATATGCAACAATCCAGTATCATAGATTTGTTAGGTTTTGGTGAAACCTCTTTCTATTTGGAGGTTTCTTCAATATTTTCTTAGTTTTCTCAAATAAAAGCAAAAGTTAAATTATTAAATACATCTGAAAATACCTCTAAGGGATGTTTCAAGAAGGTCTTCTGAGACAAGCTATAAATAAAGCATTCTTTTTAGATTAAAGAATGAAAAGGAAAGAAGGAATAAGGAATATGAAACTTCCAGCATCCTTTACACACAGTAGATATAAGATTGCAGTATTTCTTTTGTTGACCTTAAACGGTATCATTTACTATTTATAAGGTGCAGTAATATAATAAAGGGCTTTTTCCACTGTGGCCCTTTTCACTAAGATTTAAAGCTTTTGAATTTAAGAAAAATTAATTTGTTTAACTTCTGGAAGAGTTCATCATGTTCCTTTTTTTAAGCCATTTTATTTGAAAGGAAAATCCACATTTTCAACAAGGAAGTAAATGCAGTATTTAAGATCCACATTTTTTGTTCTCATTAAAGAAAAAAGGAAATTAGCATAAAATGTGAATCACACATCACAGGGAATGTGTTTTCTAGTGCAGTAACATGTCAGTTTTTATTCTCTGCTTTTATGTATGTAGAGATGATTCGGTCCTTCCCTTTGTATATCTTGCAGCGGCATGTACTTTGTTTTAGGGGAGCTGTCACTAGAGGTTTGAGTTGTATGAGAGAAAGTTCAACTTTAGAGAGGAAGTCTACATCCTTGCTGTAACTGGGAGCGAGGGGTGTGTGTGAAGATTGTCTGCCTTAGTTATGTGAGATACTGTGATGAAAGTGTGGCTGCAGTTTTAACAGAGCAGGTGCTTGAAAATTCCTTACCTTGCAAGTACAACAAAACCAGTTTCTTCTATTCTCAAAAAAGTGTGTTTCAGAGGCTCAATTCACATCTAAGAATATAGTTTACAGCTATGCCTTGAAATGTAATGCAGCATTGCTATCCGTTTGTTCAATATTGATTTAAATTATTTGCCTCTGAAAATGTTTTTAGGATATTTCTTGTTTCTACATACAAAAAATTAAATTTTGTCCATTTTCTATTGCATGTTTCCTCACATTTTCTAAGTCATGCTTCACAAGGGAAAAATATTAGTGTTGTTTCCCCTACTACTGTATTCTCATGAGCATTTTAAATCTAATGATAACAGGTCACTGCATTCTAGATATTCCCTAATCTCCCACCTTATTTATGGTAGTTGGCTCTTTTCCTTGGAATTGCTCCAGGGGAATCTCAAATCTCAACATTCTTGCAATTGCGGTTTAAAGTAGATATTTAGTATTATTATATTTTTATTATGTGAGCAGCATTTTTTTTTTTCCATAGCACGCATGGCATCAAAATTAGTATTAATCATTCTTTTATTCTGAAGAAGAAATGAGGTAGAAGAATACTGGTAGCATTTATTGTTCAGCTTGGCAGACATTTGTCAATGACATAGTTCCCCCTCTCTCTTGGTGGGTGCATCCAGGAGGCAGACCAGCCTATCCTAGATACACCAGCATGGCAAGCCCAGTTGTTGGCTTTATTGTCACCACTGTGCACTAAGTCAGCAGCAGAAAGAGATTACAGAGTGTGCAACGGGAATCAATGTTGTTGCTAAGTAGCATTATCTTCCTATTACTCCTAAGGCAGAAAACTTCTGTTATCCTTGGAGGAGAGCAGACGTTAATGTAGCTGATGTTTCGTGCAGATCTTCTGCAGAGAAATCAAGGTAACTGTAGAGGAAGGAGAGATCTATCTTATGTAAAAGCCTTTCATTAGTATGCTAACTTTATAGATTGATTTTACTTTACATTCTCCATGTCAGCCATTATTATTAATGAAGCTTGATTATTTTGTGGAAATAGTGGTAGTTCTGCAGGTAGAATTTCCATTAGCTTCAGATTTTAATACTGAGATTTTGATTTGGTTTACTTTTTAGAATTTCCCTCTCAGTTGCAGTTCAATAAAATTGGAGAGAAAATATCTCTTTGTACATTTTGGGGAAAATGTGTTGAAACATTTGGCTGCAATATAGAGTATGAGGGAATGAGAGGGAGGAAATAAGTGTTTCCTTTGAAGCTTTGAGATCTTTGTGACAAGCAGGTGTCACTCGGCTGCCTTTAGGTTAAAGTGCTTGTGAGCTTTTCCTGCAGCCCATTTTTATGAGATTTCTTGTATATTTTGAAGCATTTTCCTCTCTTAACAAGTAATGTACGCAATTCTTGCTGGAGTGTATTTCATAAGAAGTTGCAGAGAAGTTTTCAGTCAGTGAAAAATGTGAGCCACTTCAAACATGTCATGAAGATTTGTATGAAAACTAGATTTCTATCCCCTGTTCAGTTGCCTAAGTGTCTGCAGTTTCTAAATGGTTTCACATGTTCATTATAAAATGGAAAAGTTTGAAAGCCACAGCTTTAATATCTTTCCTAACTACAATTGTTTAAAAATGGCAGTAGCTAAATAGGGGTGGGGTACAGGCGTTGAAAGATTTCGTGATAGTGAGAAGCTGTCTAGTTGTTAGCATCTAAATATTTTAATGTTTTATTTAATGACATATAAGGTCTTAGAACATATTACAGGTTTTTTTTTTTTTTTGTGAAATAACTTCTTCCCTTCTCTGATGGGAAGATGGGAAGACATATCACTAAAGTCAGGTGGACTTAATGATGTGCAAGTTCCAGAACTATAGATTAAGCTGGAAGGCACACTGAGATTTAGTATCTCACTCCACCACAAGCTTGAAATTTCCTGCCCCTCTTAAATATAATGTAATATAACTATAAGCTTAGGTAATGAGTAATGTTAATTTGAAAGGTAATTACTGTTTCTTAAAACAAACAAACAAAACCTCAAACTAATAAGCAGTTAGGTTTCCTTAACCTTAATTATGTTTTAAGCTCCTAGTGTTTTAAAGATACTGTATTGCACAAGTAGTTCTTCGCCATGGATATGTAGGGGTTTTACAGGAGAAAAGAAATGTGCACTGATTTTGACAGTTTGGTTTTTTTTTTTCTTTTATTTTTCCGGCAATTTTGGAATGCGTAAGAATTATGGTTAAGATACGTGTGATTCAGTGAAAAAAGCCCCATTTGGCCGCTGCTGTGGTGACCTGTCCTTACAGAGTTCATGACCACTGTCAAAATGTCATTATACATGTTCACTACCTTCCCTGCTGACATGCCACTTATCTGGCTGTCTGGACAGCCAAATGAAGCAAATCTGAGCTGTGCTGTTCAAACAGAACCCATCACATACCGTCATGGCCATTGAAGCAAAGCTTGCACATGGGAAAGAGGGAAGGCTTATTTGAGTTTTTCTTTTCTTAACCAAAAATATTTTCTTAAAGCAGCAGCCCTTGCTGTCACTTTTTTATTGTATAGCTTCGAAACAGAATCTGAAGGAATTGTTTGTTAGACTGTAAATTAGTAAAGGGATAAGCAATAACGGCCAGCATAGGCTCTGTTTCTGGTTTATCCCTATTTGGCTTTTTGGTATGTCCAGAGCTAGCCCTGAACTTTCAACCTGAGATTCTAAAGATTTGTTGGCCAGTTTTAGAAGTTTGTATCTGCTGTATTCTTTGTACACTAGGCGTATTTAATTTGGCTTCCAGGATCCGTTATCCTTGAACTGGGGAGTTTTGGGTATGTAGCACAATTGATGTCATATAGGTCCTCGTTAGTTTTTTGTTTTTCTTGCATAGTTATTTTGGCCATTGTAGGCTTCGGGGATTCACCTCACCGAATAGAGATGTCTACTGCTGATCCAGTCACCCTGTGCTCCTTTTCTAATCAACAGAAAAATAAACACACCCAGACTGATTTTATCTTATCCTAAACTAGTTATCTAAAATAAGTTAGGTGAAGGCCACTGTAAAATTCTTGCTTCTCTCTGCTAGCTATAAAGGGAGGTGAAAGTTCGCAGGCTTTTGAAGAGTAGACCTGTAAAGATTAGAAGTGTAGACATTGGAATTTTTGTGAGGTAAGTTCCACGTAATATCTTTACTTCCCTCCAGTGGTGTTTGTTCTGTCCTGCTAAAGCACTAGGATGTTTCAGGTCTTGTGCTCTGACCTTGTGAACAGCAAAGTAGGAGACCAATGGATTACTTCTGCACTCATTGCTATTGATTTAAGGATTTTAACTGTAGACAGTTTATAGAAGAGCCTGCCACTCTGTGGAGAGATTGTGCTAACTGACAGTGAAGTCGATATTGTCTTACTTGCACCTGATTTCCAAACATAACTGTCATAACATCAGCAACTTCACCTCAAGATTATAGAATTTTAAATTTTAACAAACATTTTGGGGGGATGTTTGCTTTTTTTTTTTTTTGTTTTGTTTGTGGGTTTTTTTTGTTTGGTTTTTTTATTATTTTTTAATTGGTGGAAAAATCACATAAAGGAAACATTCAAACCCTCTTGCTGCAACAGTTAGGGGTGTGCGAAAGCCTAGGATTAATATGTTCTCCTTCCATTTTCAATATTTATCTGTAATTAGTTTGGGGGTTTTCCTTTGTTTGTTTTTCCAGTGGCAATTTGCAAGAAAATCACTTTTTCCTATTTGCAAGTGAGATTTTGGATGCATGCTCACCCAGAGATAGTACAAATAGTAGCTGTATGTCAGCAGAAATTTCCACCCTCTCAGGCTAGTTTTCTGCAGGTGTGAAAATATATAGTTGCATCTTCTCCATTTACCAGATTTGTTTGTCTGTACTTTCATTTTAACAGTTTTTGCAAGTAGTCATGAAAGTGGGCATTAATTTAGTGAACTTAGCCTAGAAATCTGATAGCTGCAGATAACTGAATAATCAATTCTGGCATTTTGGGGCAAAGGTAGAAGCAGACTGCAAATAAGAATTATCAGGGAAGAGTGAATGGCTGTATGTAAAGTTAAAGGAGAATTGAAAAGGTTTATTCAGACAGTGCATAACAGATACAGAAGCATGGCAGGAGGAGCTTTACTAATGAACTTGAAAAAGCTGTTACATTATCATTCATTATCTGAAAATACACTAAACATGAAGTATTCATTTTAGAAGACAAATGCATGGTATTTAACCTTAAAACTTAGCTGTCTTTAGGGAGAAGGAGTTGTTTCCAAAGGAAACAATGCTTGATTGAGAAGCAGTAAGATCCCCTGATGGAGGGAAAAGAAATTGAAACATCATTGTAAAATACAGCCTGTCTAATTTACTTTTCATTTTGCAGTAGCAGGGAAAGAATATAGCCCCATTGACCTAAGTGTTGCAGAAGTGTATGCCTATTTATGTCAAAAATACGGATTTTTTTTTTTTTAAATAGTGAAACTTGATATCATGCCACTGTTGTAGCAAATTTGACATCCGTAATAAGTATATACATGCACGTGTACATGCCTGTGCAATGACGTTTTGCTAGCTTTCAAAGATAGGCTTCTATCTTGGGGGTTTTATACATATAAAGGTAGTTACATTTGCTTGGGTGTCAGTCAAAGTCTCAACGGAAATGCAAAATCTAAGAAGTCAGTACTTTCATACGGCTTCAGCTTACAGGCGTGTAAAATGTTACGAATGCAAGAAGACAGCAGTGGAGGGAAACCTTATTTTCCCTAGCTCTCTTGCAGCAGAGTGAAAAAAGATAGAGATGAATAATGCTTTTGGGCAACATTCTTTACATACACTCTCCTTATTTGGCTACGTAAGGGGCAGCCTTACATTGTAGTAAATTCAAAAGATATTAATGAGTTTAAGTGACTGCTTAGGCTGTGGTATGTGGCAGAAAAATATTTTAGGCCTAAGAATTAAGATTTATGTAACATGTAGGAACCACGCAAGGTTGCTATATTTGCTTTGGGTTTTTTTCGTAGTAATGCATCTGCTGTGAAACTTTACACAGTCCTCATAATCTCTGCCAGTCCCTGTTCTCAGTGTGAAATATCTAACCCTTTCTAGTTGATCTTACTAGAATTTGTTAACTTTTCCTACTCTTTGTGCCTCCAACCTGTACTGACACCCCTGAGATACTTCTTTCCATTCTGGATCCACTCTGTCTGTGCTGTAAGACTGAATGCTTTTACCTAAAGCATGGACTAGGGAACTGAATTTTGTCTTTGCTGCTACAGTCTTGAAACATCTTTATAAGCAAAGATCCAGGAGAATTGTTTCAATCCTTGACATCAGTTTCAAGTTTTATGACCTTACACAGCTTCGTGGTTCCATCTTAGGGGTAAATTTTCCATTCCTATGCCACAAATCATTTTAATCTTTTCTTGCTGACCTTGTAAAATACCCTCTCTGTATTGTTTACTCCTGTTGGGGAGTTACCCAAGTGCTCTGGAAAGTTTCAGTTGAGGTAATTAGCTTTTGCTTGCTGATAAATCTGCTTTGGTTGTTCTTCACTTTGCCTGCTAAACACAGAAGTGTGTTTCTAGGCGAGAATAAATGTACCATTCTGTGTAACAGAAAACTGTGTTTCAGGCTTCAGTTTCTCATTTAGAGCCACTGCTGTTAAATCCCATCAAAACACTGTTAATGTACATAGTGCCAGCAAATCCATGTGTGTACTTACCTAGTCAGCTAACCCAAACAAAGAATAACCTAACAGAGAAATAATCTGGTGCAGTTTATTGTTTATCTGCAGTAACAGCTGTACTTACTACGTATGATACAAAGGGAAACACACGGTGAGAACAGACCGTTAAGAGTGAGACTATTTATGAATCACCCCAAAATTTCACATGAGCTGGGGCTGCATGTCTCAGAAGAAATGCAGGTGTAGTAGTACACAAGGGAATAGCAGTATCATCACTTTTGCCTGCCACCTTTCTATGTATTTGAGTTTTATGGTGTAAGATTACCACATATTATTAAACTTTTAAGTTACTATAGGTAAAACTTTCTAAATCTGGAGTTTATTTTAAAAGAACTGGGAGTCTGAAGTAAGTGTAGTGCTTAGTCAGTGGTGCCCAGTGACAGAGCAAGAAGCAATAGGCACAACACTAATTACAGGAATGTCCACGTAAATGTAAGAAAATGGTTTGAGATTTGATAATTTTTTATGATGGAGGTGGTCATACATTTAGACAGGTTTCCCAGAGATGCTGTTAGGGTTTCCATCCTTAGAAATATTCAAAACCAAACTTAATGTCCAGAGTTACCTGTTGGCCATTATTAGGGTGCTGGGAGTTGAATTAGATGAGCTCCAGAGCTCTCTTCCAATTGCAGTCATTCTGTAATTGTATACGATTCAGTATCAGTAGGTGGGTATCTACCTATGTATGCAGGTAGGCGAAGCCAGGAAGACACTTTTCCTGCTATTAACACTCTTGTTTGCCTGGACAGCTGGGAGGTAGGACCTTCTTTGAGCTGGAATTTGATGATTAGCATTTCCAGTGATAAAGATGTCTACGGGAGTTATTTTAACTGAGCAGTAGGGAGGTTAGAGGCATCAAAGGCTAAATGCTCTTTATGAAGTAATTATTTCTTGTATGATAAAGAATCTCCTTTCCCCTCAGTCCAAGTGTTGAGACCCTAGTCCGCAGTGATCGTTTTGTTGTGTAGATATTTAGAATTGTCACTTCTTTAGAATTAGATTATTGGGGAAAAAATTTAGGATGTAGTTGAGGATTTTTGGTCTTTTTAAAGCATTGGTATTAAAAAGACCATAAGTATTTTGGTTTTTATTTTTAAAGTATAGCCCATTTCTAACATGATCTGAAAATCTGTATAAGTAGTTTTTATTATATCTTATAAAGAAATGCCAGTAGATTAGTAAAATTACATGCATGTTCAGAGCTTGTATTTATGTAGTTTTTAACAAGTTATATTTTGGGGACATTTGACAGTTTGAGACAATTTATAGGTCTGTGTTTAATGGCAGTTACTTTGCCTGCTCTGGAGCATGTGGCATAGGTGGTTTTAAGTGTGCTGTGCATGTTTGACAAGTTAGAAATTTAGCAATCCCCAACAGTGCTGAGCCACACTGTCTCAGACTTTGTTTTTGTTGGCTGGTATTCAGTACCATGCTATAAAATACATTTCCTTGACAGTAGAAAGTGGAGAACCACATGAACAACAAAGTTTAAAAAGGCTAGTGAAAAACATGCAGTAAATATTAATAAAAGGCCACCCACCTCTGACTTTCCATGCTTATTACCTTTGTGTGTTTTAAAGTTACTGTAGCATTTTGAGCATTCAGTAACAGTATGTAAGAATGTCTTACTTAAATCAAACAACTTATTAAGCTCAGAAGAGAGTCTTCCGTCATCTTGTAATAAAATATATCTCTGATTCATGATGGCTGAATGGGCATTAGAATTGTTTCGATATTTTTAATGCTCTATTTCTCATAACATTAAAAAAAAATGGGATCTGAACCAAAGCGGAAATAGTATGGAGCATGAAATAGAAAGTGATTCAGGAGCCATTAGAGCTGATAGGTAACCATGCTTTTTCAGATTAGATGGTTCTTACCTCCCAAGTCATAGGGCTGTATTACACTCCTAATTATATTCTAGCTGTGCTGTATTAAGACATTAGTGGTTCCCATTCTGTGAATTTCATGTGCTGTATTATATTTAATATTGAAGTACATAGGTAGATGGGTGATAGTTTTGAATATTGAATTATTAATTCACTTTGAAAAGAATCTATTCCTGGCTTTTGAAAACAGAAGTAGTTAGCTTAGGGGAAATGAAGGGCTAAAAATGAGCACTTTTCAGTGAAATACCAACAGAATGATGCATCCTGCTAACTCTGAATACATTTATTACATAAGAATTACAGACACTGTTAAGACCAGTCTTCAGTCTTGGACAGTATCCCTGTAAAAAGTTACTGTCTGTCAAAACCAGACACTTTTCTTCCCCTAATTAGTCAGAGGCACATACAGGTTTTGTGTTTGTGTTGAGATGTGTTGCCCTTCATGCCGACTTCCTTGGTGCTCCTGAGTCAGAAGATTGACTCTTACAGTTCCTGTGCTGGTGTGCTGAATCAGACTGAATACAGTAATCACGTGGAAATTCAAAGTCACATGGAAAACCTCACTGTGTATTAAAGAACAATACTCTTAATGTCTGCAAATTAGTTTCTCTGCTGACCAGAAGTGTGACAGGGCTGTGAGACATTGGCTTCAATTTCCAAGTTCTTCTGGGTGTTGTGGGGAAGAAAGAACCAACAGTGAAAATCAGCTGCTTTTCCATTTTGGTAGTCAGCAAATGAAAGGTCAGCACTGTGTGAGAAGTGAAAAACATAAATTAAAGAACAGGGTGAAAGAACTGAGAATTAAGAATAAAAATACAAAAGTCATGAAGGCCTGTATTGCTTTATCTGAAGCACTTCATTGTTCTCCTTGCTGTCATTATTCAAATCCGCCTTTTAACTTTCCGTTTTCATTGTGTACGCAAAGTCCTTGGAGTGGTTAGTCTATGGAAAACACTGTCACACTGCCACCAATTTGTACTTTCTGCCTGCATCCATGTGTTGTCACTCCTTTTATATTGTCCTGGAGAGGAGCTTCTATTCATTCACATATTCATATATTCATTCACGTTCTTAAGCATGTTCCTGCTATACTGTGACTTTGCTTCATTATCTGACACTAAGAATATTAGTTCTAAGATCTATATCAATGACCAGCTATCAATATGTTGTTTATTTCAGAGTGTTGTGCGTAGCCTTTGGCATCCGAAGCTGAACCAGATCATGGTTGGTACAGGAAATGGTTTGGCCAAAGTCTACTATGATCCTGTCAAAAGCCAGAGGTATGTAATCATGATTAATGACTAAGAACATTATACTTTTTCTTAAATTTAGCCTGATTCTGTGGTTCTTTGGTTATACTAAGAAATGAGAAAAACCAGTTGAGTAGCATTTGTTTTGCAGAGTTTTTTAGTTTAACTTACTTAGTAAGAGTAGAAAGAAAGGAAAAAACAAGAAAACAGTTTGTTTCTAAAAAATGACACATTTGCCTCTGAGCTTTCCTTGGTGCAGTATGCTTCCTGTCTGTTCTACCTGAATTTACATATGCTTGCATTTTTATATTGCATGAAATCTGCAGTAAAAATTACCAATTCAGGAGGTTGCTGATGTGGTGTTATTGAAAGGAAATTCATTTTATTTAATCATATTTTTGATGAGGCTATGCTTTTTTGGGGTTTGGGTGTTTTTGTTTTGTTTTGTTGTTTTTTTTTTTTTTAATGTCATGAAGTAAAAATCTTTTTTAAAAGCCTTAGCTTAAACTTCAGTGTCTGTGAAGTAATAATGGAAGAGCCAACTTAAGAGGGTGCAAACCAAGGAAGCACATTCCCTTCTTTCTGTTAATCTTCTCTCCTACCTGCACCTATCATGTGGCTTTTTTGCCGGTGCATCTAATGGAAAGGTGGTAGTGATTCATCAGACATGACTTCTCAGCCTGGAATGAAAAGAATAGGGCCTTACTAGTCTATAAAAACTTCTTTTGCAATTAATTTGCCATCTGGATTGGTTGGTGAACTTGGGCATGCTCGCTTCCTGTCAGCTGGTGGGAAATGTACACCTCATCAATACTGAATGTTGTAATGTTCTGCCCCTATATGCGCTCATCTTTGTTTCAGTGGCATTCAAAAATATACTGTGTCCAGATGCTTACTGTGACACTGGAGGTGAAGGTAAACTCTGGTTTGCAAGATTATTGGAAGTGGTTTATTTTTATGGTCTTTGTCGTTTTAGAGAACAAGAGAGTTGGTTGTCCTTGTTTGGACCCCTCTTCAGAGGGTAGCCTGCATTTCCTAGACCACAAGATTCCTAGCTCAGTTTTGTATTGTTTGTTTCCTCGTACTTGCTATGAGGGAAACACCACCAGTTTGAATCAGTCTGCAGGCTTATGCAGTTTTTTCCAGCTGCAATGTTACAGACACCTCTAGTTAAGTAACTGCTGCTTCTGTGGCTTAGGAAGGGTACTAGAAGCAAATCATTGCTGATGTTGGGAGAGAAGCACTTTCATTGTGTGTGCTGCAAGTGCTGTGGACAAATGAAGTGTGAAATGAATCTTTCACCCTTGTTTCCGCATGTCATATAAACTGCTCTGTAACAGAATCAGTAATCTCTATCCTCCACATGTGCATGGACAGGCAAAGATACACACATTTATGAATATTTAAAATGCTGTATAATTTTGTTGAGGCTGTCTTGAATAAAAACCTGTTTCTGTTTGATATAAACAGACCAAGTGAACTGCTGTGTGTTTCCTCCTAGGGGAGCAAAATTATGTGTGGTCAAGACAAAGAGAAAAGAGAGACCAGCAGAGACTCTTACGCAGGATTACATTATAACACGTAAGGAATTTAAGTATGTCTTTATAGGAGCATCCTTAATTCTTAGGTTTGAAATTATTTGCAGGTCATGCAGCTTTATATTTTCCCCTCTAAAAAATTCGCAGTTTTTCATCCAGTGTTGCTCACTGTTGTGAGATGTTAGTGCTTTGTACAAATTTTATGTCTAGCCTTGCACAATCAGAAAGGGATGTATATCTTGTAGGCTCTGTGAAGTTATTAATAATGGTTGGTTTTTATGTTCTGATGCACCTGAAAGCCTGAAAAGACAACTGCCTTAAAAAAACCTCAGGCGAACAAAACTTTTAATATTGTGGAGTTTTCCCAAACCTTCAGTTTTACATGACTACATCAGTGATTGTAGGTGGATTTAGGAAGTGTTTTCCCACTTGGGAGCATTAGCAGTATCAGTGACAAAATCAGACAGTAGTGATAGGTCTTGGTAAAAATTCCAAGTTAATTCAAAGCTTAGAAACGTTATATGCGATTTTAAATGGCTTAAATACCTCTGTATTCTCAAGGTTGTCCTTGTATAAGGCCTTCTGTTCATATTAAGACTCATCGATTCATAAGAAATAGTTATCATTGTTACTATAAAGTGTTTAGTGATCTGCCTTTTCCCAAGGGTGAATTTTACAAAGGGATGAGGGGATCAGCAGAGATTCTTCCCCTCATCATTAACATTCTCCTAATATAGTGTTTCCTCAAGTGAAATGAGACGAATAACACAATTGCACTTCCTGCTTCTCTTCCTTCTCTTGCAGTTCTGTGGTATTTGTATTCATCTGTGTTTTCCAGTAGTTTTGGTACTGGAAATAGCTAAAACCATTTCTATAGAACAAGATAATTGTTTGACAGCATAATAAACAAAAGAAAGTCCCGGCAGTCTTCTGGGTCCCATCTTGTGTATTTCCCAGCCAAAGCTGTCTCCTGCTTTCCTCACTGCTGCAGACATCTAGCCCCAATTTTTGGGTAGCAGTGGGTAAAGTAGTAGCTGGCCAAGAACAGGGATATTTCTCTTCCTTGGGTGCTCTTCTCAATCCATCCTTCCTACAGCCTTGCCTATATCAGCACGTGGTCTATTATCTAAATACTTTGTGTGCACTTTGTTGTTAGTGTTTATAATGTAAACAGCTTTCGTTACTCAAAAAAAAACCCCTCACCTTTCTGCTTAAAAGCTGATTGAAGTTGTGTATTCAATGGCATTTATAAATGCCATTCAAAGATTTAGGTCCCAATTATGCAAAGTTTTGGAATTTTGTCTTCGAGTTTTAGCTGTTTAAATTGTTTTTTCTGCATCATTTTGCAACCTCAATAAGGATACTTCCATATAAAGCAATGCAGAAAAATGTAAGGTTTTGCTTTGCAAATGTTGAACTTTGTTGCATACTTTGGAAACTATTCAGAGGTTAGATGTCTGTCTTTTAAGCTTACCGATGCAACTGGAAAGAAATCAAGGTCTTGGAAGTCCTTTTCAAAAGTGGTCCAACCCTTTTTCCTTCTCCTTTTTTTTTACCTACTCCTCAAACCCCTTCCTCCACCCTTCGGACTTTAATTTTGCCCTTTAATTTTGGGATTGCCTGTAATGACTACTTTTAATATAGGAATGTTGGATTTAGGGATGAGGCATTACTTTTAAAGCACAGGTATACAAAGTTTGGGTTTCCCTTAGACAACTTTGACTCCACAAATAGCAAGAGCTTGGATCTCTGAGTCACATGCTGTATGCAGACCAGTCAAGCTTAGGACTTTTCAGTAAATTGTCCCAGGCATTTTAGACTTCATGAAATTTGCAAAACATAAGGCCTAAACATTTATTTGCGAAGAACTGCTGGTGGTAACTTCCCTCACTCTAATAGATCGAGCAGACTTCCAGAAATAAGCTGAAAAATTAAACTGATAAGTCCCTAGATGCTACCTTCTTTTTCTTCCTTTTTTTTTTTTTTGTGGTTTTTTTTTTTTTGTTTGTTTTTTTTTTGTGTTTGTTTTTTTGGTTTTTTTTTTTTTTTTTTTAGAGCTGGCACTTCTAAATGCAAGATTTGTTAGGCTGAGTTTTGTCTTTTTTGGGTTTTTTGACCCCATTTTCCTGCATTTTTGGAAACAGCAGCAATCAGCGTATCTGAATGTGAGAGCTAAACCTCACCATAAGAAAACTGCATCCCTGAACATGGTGGTTTTCTGCTGCTGTCAAATTGCTTGAGCAAACCAAAACAATTACTGTGATTAAGGATACTGAGGACATTTTTGTGGAAATAGAAGTTTTAAATACTGATAATTTGGCTAAATTGTCTCAGTAATGGGTATTCTTCCAACTCTGATTGATCTCATAATTTAAGAAAGAACATGATTATGACTTCATATGCAGAGCCATCACCATTTAGATCATTGAGAGGATTGCTTCTCTCTGTGTTAGAGATCTGTATCCGGTTAGAGAATGTATCCAGTACTAAACCGTACTGCTCTTGAAGCATTAGAAGACTGTGAAGCTCAGAAAAGAGCAACCAGTTGGTCTCAGCGCTTATGCTGAGAACTGAGTGATAGAAGAATAAATTAAGTATACATAAACTGTGCAAACAGTATTTCATATGAAAGTCTCCTGCCTGAAGGAGGCCTGGAAATGTGGATGATTTCATCTTTGAAAAAAAATCAGCAGAAAGAAGCCCTCAGTATCCATCAGTAGATCACTGCTTGGATACAGAACTGTATCTGACTGGGAGACTGTTTCTGCTACATTTTCCATTGCAAGGAAGAATCCCAGTCTTCGTCTTCATGATTAAAACCTTATAAAGAAAGTTTCTAACATTTCTTTTTCTCCAAACTGTGACCCTTCAGCCCATGCACTTCCGATGTTCCGTGAACCACGACAGCGAAGCACCAGGAAGCAGCTGGAGAAGGATAGGCTGGACCCTGTGAAGTCTCACAAACCTGAGCCTCCAGTAGCAGGACCAGGTAATCTAGGTGTTAAGCATTTCAGACTGTTGTATGCCGGGGGGACCACCATGTTGGGTGCTACACTCATTAGGGTTTGCATTCAAACATTTTTGTATGGTGACCCGCTATGTATGGGCAGTATCTGACACTGTATACATTGGGTTTTGATTGGGGTGCTTGCCTGGAATAAATAAATAATCACAATGACTTATTTTGTGTTACATAATCAGTAAAACACTTATGTTCATGCAGCTCTAAATTAGGTGCTTCCTACAATGTTAAATAATGTCTCAGTATCAGGTCACTGTGATAGATGTTTATTTCTTAAATATTTATCTCTAAAATAGTCTTTTTTTTCTTGTTTTTTTTGCTGCAGGTCGTGGTGGGCGTGTTGGAACACATGGAGGTACCTTGTCATCATATATAGTCAAGAATATTGCACTGGATAAGACAGATGACAGCAACCCTCGAGAGGCGATTTTACGTCATGCAAAGGAAGCGGAGGAGAATCCATACTGGATTTCTCCAGCGTATGCTAAGTAAGGATACAATTAAAATTACAAGCAATATTTCTGGAGGCCAGTGGGAGTTTGGTAAAAATAGAAGACAGTTTTTAATGGTATACTTTGCCTTTTTTGGACTGCTGCCATGAGTTTGTAAACTAAGAATATGCCGTACTCTTTTTATGAAGATAAGAGTTTGAAGAGGAGGTTAAATTGTTGAAATTTTATTTTTGATTTTTTTTATTTTTGTTGTAATTTTTTAAATGTGCCTATCAGTGCTAGGAAGTTATTTTAAAGCTTTCTAAGCTGTTTAGAATTTAGAATCTTGTCAATGTCTGTAATTGCAGTGTATCTTTTAGGAAAGTACTGTCGTTTTGACAGACTGAGATGATAAGTTTTCTAATATGCCCTCTAGTTCTGGCCAATCCTTAGGTTAAATCTTAAAAATATTTACTTAATGTTATGACAGTATATTTTAGGTGACTTCTCAAATGCTGTAAGTTTGTGAGGCTTTGCCTGCATATGGACCAGAGTAGATGCTTAAATTAACTTAGTGTTAAAGGTATAGTAGTATTAAAAATTGCACTGATAAAATCTTCTATCAGAATTTCAACTTAAGTGTTCAGTAGCTGTTACATAAATTAAAGAGGCTTACTGAGATTATGATAGTAAAACCTTGGTAATCCTACGGCTTGTAACTTCATTTAAATGTGTGTGCGAGTGTGGCATTTGTGTGTATGTGTTGCTATGAAAATTGTGCAATCTGCTTCTAGATTGCTTTGTAAGAAGGACTTTTTTTTGTCCTAGAGCTACATACAATTCAAACCATTAAATAGATTAATTCATTATAGTACTAAAATAAGTAGTAAATGAATTTCATACTAACAAATAGAAAGTAGCACTTCAAAAATTACTAAAATCTTCATATTTTATTGATGTTTTTGTTGCACAAAATCTATGTAGTAAAAGTATTTTCAAAATGCATAAGGAAAAGGTTGTGAAGAGCTGAAATAGCCTGCACAGAACAGTCTGCCAATAGTAAACTGTTTTTTCATGTTTGCAGCCCATGTTTTGTCTCCTAGGCTGTACAGTCATTAGTGCTTTACTGACTGTGCTTTCTTTAATTAGTATTTAGCTCTTTAGTGAAACAATCACTACCTCTTTAAAAACTCAAAGAAGTTAAGAACCATAGCTGTTTCTAGTGGTGACACTTGTTTTCTGACCTGACCCCACATGTTCACAAAGTTAACCAAGTATCTGTTCCCAAGCAGCTTGAGATTTCAGTGACTCAGCCTCGCTTTGACTGACTGAGTAATTAGTAAGTATGGCATACTGGTAATTAATAAGTATGTATTTGATGATGTACATCAGATCAGTGCATTATACAGAGCCACACTTCACATCAAAGAAAAAATATTTGAAAGCCTGATTCTGTAACAGTTGTTGTAGTGAATATGCTAAATGTTGATCATTAATTGATAGTGCATGTGTGCTAGAGATAAGATTTACTTAGAATGTGTTGGTACCTGGTTTTATTTGAGATGGGCAGCTGTCCATCTTCAAAAGTAAATACAATCACACATTCCATCAGGTAGATGGATAACTTGGTATATTTTTGGCTCAGTAACTTCATTGATTGTGTGTTAAGTTTCATCCCTGACACCTGCAATGTAATAGACATGAAAGTTTTAAAGCATAGCTCTATTACAGAAAGCTTACAGTGTCAAGTGGGCAGATCTCATTACAGTGTCTTACTGAAGATGTAGCTGCAGGGGAAGAAGAGAGCTGGCTGAGAAGTGGGAGGATCCAGGTCCAGACTGCTATTAACTTACACACCAGACGGTGATACGTATGTGGGGGAACTGGACTGCAGCCAACAGCGTGTTGCCTTGATGGTTTTGTCAGCTGATAAATCTCATGCCAGTGAAACTGCCATTATCCTTGTTTTAAAAACTTGTCTTTTAAGATGTAGTCTATGAAAAGAGCATTTTAAAAATATTATTCTTGTTATTATTGTTGTTATTATTTAAGACACTGAATGCAAAAACTTTATTATTGTGGTAGTTTTCTAATTTTCAGAAATATTTAGTAATATTTAGTCTATATTAGTAGCTGCAGACCAATGACAGTTGTAGGTTTTATTAGCTACTTGCCCGCACATGCAGCTGTGTTAATTATATACTATATCTGACTTTACATGGCATGTATGTTTACCCTTTGTCTAAAGCATCTTGCAGATATCCTTATTGATGCATATTTAATAAAATACGCAATTTACAAGTAATTTATATAAATTATCCTGTAATACTGAATTGTCAGAGTGTCCCTGTTGGCCCTTTTAAAATCAGTAGTGCATAATAATGAGCAGTATGCAAACCTAGGGAAGCTAGTAGCCTAGCCATAGCATAAGATACACTGTAGAGTTAGGAAAGTTATACTCTGATACACATTTAAATTGCATTCTGTCTTGAGACCTAAAAATCATACATCTTAAGTTATTTTCTTTTTTAATACTGTTTATTCTTTTCAGTACTTCATTTCTCTGCTCTCATTTTTTCCACATTGCTTGTCGTGAATTTCTATTTAGTGTACTAAGCACTTGATGTATATCTTGTTTGACAAGGCTTTTGGTTTTGTGTTGTCTAATGGATGGTTATTCACAGTTTTTCATCCTCCTTTTTAAGAAAATATCTAAGAAAACTGTAGTTAATTTTTGTCAGTGATGGTTATTACATAATTTTAGACTGAGAAGACTAAGAAATGCTCTTTTTTCGGTTGATCAGTGTTTTCATAACTGATGACTGGGTTAGAGTATGGTCCTGATTCATACTGGTTAGGTCATTCTGAAACAGATAACTGTCTTCATGCTTTTTTAGTTGTATTCTCAGTTCAGTAATTCTTATAAACAAATACCTGCAACAGGACTTTTGGTGTTTGTTTATACATTGTATGTAAAACTATTTCCTTCTGGTTAGAGTTGAAAGTACCTAATTTATTCTTGAAGCCAAATAGTCATTTGTGTTACCACCTGAAAATTTTTCAAGCTTGTAATTATTAACCTGGCCTTTTTCCTAAAATTTAAGCCAGAAAGGGAGGGGGAAGTACGTAAAAGGCAAAAGGATGGGTGGAAAAGCGGATGCTGCTGAAAAGGATGCTGAGGATTATAAGACGTGCATGCTAAAGTAGGAGATGACATGTCATAGAAGTGCAGTGTGAATAAAGTGGTGAAAAAGATGTGACAAATGCAGCAGAAAAATCATAATGGATGAGGATAAAGAAAAGATCTTGAGATTTTTCAGGAGAAGCATTTTAGAGACCTTGGCAAGAGTCTCTGATGAATTTCAAATTTCAGTGGAGTGAAAGGAAAGGCAGGACAGATTGAAGATTTCAAGTAAAGAACTACAGGAAAAGAACTTGAGGCATCATTTGTAAATGTTTGAAAATTACATTCTTTGTGAGATGTTTGTTTTAACACAGCTGTACAGATATACTATGACTTCACATGTCCCTCTGAAGGAATTGCTAAGCATTCTAGCTGAGGGCCTAATCAGGCCCAGATGTAGCTCTCTTCCGTACCATAGGGAAAGTGAGGATGAAGTTTTGCTTCCCACCAAGATAGACCATAGTTCTTAGAAAATACCTTCCTCTTCAGTAGTGTCGTCCTTAATTTGCTGTCTTTATCACTGCTGCTTGTCAGAGGCAAAAGCAAATGACTTGAAGCAACAGCCTGTAGCCGTGCTGTGTTCACTGAACTTTTTCTCAATGGCAGTAGCAGTGTGTGAAGTGCGAGTCATGCATTGGCTCAAGTACCTTTAGTTGAAGAAGCAGGACTGAAGAGAATTTTTTGTAACAGTGCATTCATTGGCACATGTTGGTATATTTAAGGTAAATCTGTTTTAAAAATTAGTAATTTTGAGATTCAGAGAAGAGTCAGGCTAGTTGGTGGGGTAAGGAATAGAAAAGGGGTCTCATGCTGAAAATCTTTATTTTTTAGTCTGGAAATAGCCTTTATGACATTATTGTGGTTTCTGAGCATGCTTGAAAGTCGTCTTTTTTTCTTTATACCAGTGCAGTATAAACACAAATTTCAAAAGTTATTGCAGCATGAGTCACATGCCGTGACATGCAGTTGTCTTCTCCAGCTGGTTTAGCTGTAGCAGTGGTTTTTTAGCTGCTAGTCGGTGAACCTCAGATGTCAATAAGCTACTTTTATTGGATCCTTGAAAAGTAACTAAGAAAAACAACCCATATCCAGAGGGATTATGGTGACTCTAAAGCAGTCTGCATGGCCCCTGGTCTGCATATCTGAATTTGTTGAGAAATGCCCAAATAAAGAGAAGCACGTAGTATGAAGAAATCATGTTAGGGTTTTTTTTCCTGGTTTTGTTTGCAGCCTGTTAGTGTAATGCACAATGGGAGTGCATTTGTCAGTGCATTGTGGTTGTTCAGGGACTTGCTCAGCCAAGTTTGAATATCCTCAATGATGGAGATTCCACAGCACCTCTTTGGGCAGCCTGTTCAGCAGTCTGGTTGGCAGGCACAGTATGCTCTTGCTAAATCTGTGCTGGCTGTTTCCTATCACCTCCTTGTCCTTCCTGTGAATGGAAATGTGTTCCATAGGGATTGTGCCCATAGCCTTCCCAGGGACTTAGGTAGAATATCTTGTAATTCCCTCAATCTTCTTTGCCCTTCATAAAGATTACGATGTTTGCTTTTTCTAATGATTGAGAACCTTCCCCAGTCACCATGACCTTTCAAAGATGATAGAGTGCTCTTGCAATGACATTGAGTCACATGAGATTGACTTGCTAGGTCCCTTGGTACCTTTGGATCAATCCCATCTGATCTCATAGATTTGTGTGTGTCTAATGAGCGATGTACTCCCTGTCTCCATCTTCCTCTCCTGTTGATAATGTCTCAAAGACTCTCCCAAAGACTCTGCTGGTAGTACCGAGGTCCTCTGAGGCATGAGGACAGACCTTATCAGGGAAAACTGAACGAAAGCAAGCATGAACTATCTTGATCTTTTCCATCTTCTACATCAGCAGGTTTCCTGCCCCATTGAGCACATTTTACTTGGCATTCCTTTGGCTGTTATTGTACCTGTTGAAGCCCATAGTGTTGCTTTTCAGTTTGCTTGCCCGTTTCTACTCCAGCTGAGAATTTACTTTCGTAACTCAGTTCCTACATCTTCACTTAATGCCTCTGTTCCTCTTGGCTAAGGTTGTCCTTGCATCCTCTGTCTGTGTTCATCCGTTTTGGAGTTGATCTCAGACAGGAGATCCCTGCATATCCATAACACACTTCTGCCAGACTTCATTTTCTGCACATGGATGGAATGTTTTGAGGAGGTTGTCCTCAAAGATCAGCCAGCTCTCTTGGGTTCTTTGCCCTCTATGGCAGTATCTGATGCAGTCTGTCAACTGGATCCTTAACAAGCTGAAGTCAACCCCAAAGTCGAGGATAAATAAAATACAGAAAGTTGGTGGGGAAAAAGAACACAGTTTTCCCCATGTGTTATTTAGCCCTCAGAAATAAAAAATATTTTGAAGTAGTAAACCTGTACTGGTAACTTTTGTATTAATCATGCAGCGAACTGCTACTATGCTAGTAATCTTCAGTTACTAAGCGGAATATTTTGTACTTCAATTAGATGATCACTGCTGATAGTGCTAAAATGAAAAGAGTGTTTTCTAAGCATATGCCTTTAAAATGATCTGGCATACAAATCGCCCTAGGCTCCAGTGGCTGCTGTGTAGTTTGTGGAGGTGGAACAGTTTACATTTCAGCTGAGCTGATGCTACAGCTATTTCATGTTAATTTTCAAAAACGAGATAGCAAGCATAGCTGATTTCCTCTGTATGTTTGCTTTAGCTGGTTACTGCTACATGACGCTGCAGCTTCTTGCTTTTCACCTCCCACCCCCAGTGTTACTAGACTCAGTATTATACTTGCACTGGCTGAAGTCTGTAACTGTTCTCTGTGCCACACCCATCCTGGAAAATACTGCTGCTTGTTTGACAAATTAGTCATTCTCCTTAGTTGGAAGTTTCTAACCAAAATTATGACAGTAGCAGGCTTTGTTGTCAGAAATTATATTTATGCATAATTAGTTTGGCTCTACTAATAAGCATCTTGATACTGACCTGATGTGATCCTATATGGCATTTAGATACCTTTCATTTATTGTGATGAAAGGAAGTTAACACTGTTAAAGCTGGCTAAATAAACTTCCATCAGTATGTTTTGGAAAAAAGGGAAGAAGATTCCATACATTCCACCTCTTCAGCAGCTAACAAAATGCAATATTTTTGCAAGTAAAGCCTTCAGCCTGGGCATTGGTTTTGGATTGAGTGGTTTAATCTTATTTATTTATTTATTTGTTTATTTATTTATTTTTAGCATCCTCCTTCAATTACTGGTGGAGTTTATGTAATTATTTGTAATGAAATTTTGAAATCAGATTTTTTTTTTTTTTTCAGTCTCAGCTCTGCTTTCCATGGGAGCAGACTGACTTACCTGATTTTCAGCAGCGTGGGTCCTCATCTGGGTGCAAGGTGTGCTTAGGTGTAGTAAGATGTACAGACTGCACCCAGGGACCATGTGCCAATAGAGTCCTGCAGCGGGACTTTATAGCATCTTAGTGTGCTCCTTACTTCCATGACAAGTTTGGAGGATGGAGGAGAAAGCAGGCCAATAAAAAGATCCTTGGTATAAGGGAAGTTGTCTTTGACTAGTTCTGGTGACTTTAAATCTGTTTTATGCCTGTATTTAATAAGCAGGGAATCCTGTTCTTTAATAGCTAATGACTTGCTATTACTCTTCAAAGTCAGTGGCAACACTGAATTATACCTATTATGGTAAATAAGGCAAACACAGTTTTGTTAAGGTTTATGCCTTTTGTAGATTCTGCCAGTTAACAGTGGTTACAATAATAGTGCTTCACATCCCTAGACTGCTGTAAAAACATTAGTTATAACTTTAATGCCATGACTACTGCCCTGTCTACATTTTATACTTTGTTGTATCTGTTACAGTGAGAATTCGGGAACATTCAGCTCCGCAGTGGTTGTGCTGAGAATTAGGTTGCAAAAGGGGACCATGCAGTGATTTAAGTGTAAAACAGGGGAACTGAATGTCCAAACAGTTTGTTGAAATGCTACTTGATACTGTGTTCGTTTAAAAAGTAATCAATAATTATTTTTATAAAGTTTAAGTGTTATTTAAAATAAAAGTAAACAGTGGAGGAATAGATATCATCAAGCTTGTCTGTAGGATACACTGTGTTCTCGTATGAAGATCATTCGGGTTTTTATGTTAACGTAGTGCTGTATAAAAAGTCTTCAGAGAAGTTGTTTTTTTTTCAAGCACAGGCTAAGCCAGAAAACCTGGCTTGGCTGTTCTGTTTTCACTTGCTGACTGCTGTCATACTATAGTGTATCAAAATGGAGCTTTCTGATTTTTAAAACCATGGAATGAGAAGATCTGTGGCTTCATTTTCCTAGCATTGTGTTAAATTGATTTGTTCCTCTCTTCTATCTTAATTTTATTCATGGAATACAGATAGTGATTACAAGCTGATGAGAAAATAATGCTTTTAGAAGATGTGTGTTTGTATGCTTGTTCTTTGCCTGAGAGCCGCAAGTTTCTTCAAGTCTTAGAAGATTAGTTGGCAGGTTTCTGTTGAAAATGAAAACCAGGCAAGTCTAGGATACTCTTTTTAAGTGTAGAAAGGATGTCGTTTGTGTCTACTGCATGTCTAATATAAGTCCTGATAAAGAACTGTAGTCTGACCATTATTTTAATCTTTTTAATGTTTTCTAGAACACAACCAAAAGCAGTTTTTGCAGAAGTGGAACCAGAAGATGATGAAACAGACAAGCCAGAATGGAAAAAACGTAAAATTTGAAAGATTTCATTTAAAGAAGAATTGTAGAGCATTTGGAGCAAAGTGCAGCATTTATTTCTTTATTGTGTGTGGTGGATCAAAATATAAAAGGAAAAACTACTTCATAAAACTTGCTGTAGTATAAAAAGAGATTATTGTGTTACACTGGATTGTAATCCCTTATCTAAATTTTGTAATAAGGAATTTAATTACATTATTCAAAGAACTTCTCTTTTGTCAGTAATTTATCTTTATAATTTAGGTGAAAAACCTTTAAAAATAGAACTCTAGTGAATTCAGTATGTTGCCAAATGTTTTCTTAATTACTGCCAATTTTACAAATGCTGCATCATGACAGTGTTCAGTGACTTAAATTATGCAAACAAAATAATACAGCCTTTCAGACTCTTCATTTTTTCATTGACCAGCACCCCCAAGTCCTTCTCTGCAAGGCTGCTCTGAATCTCTTCTCTGCCCAACCTGTAGCTGTGCCTGGGATTGCTCCGACCCAATTTATTTCATGCTCCTGTGTGAGTTTTAGAAAATGTTTTCTAGTGTGTAACCCTTATTTAAGTCATGGTCCTTTTAAGTATGTATGTAGTAGCTCGTAGTACCTCAGTAGTATTTTATACAGCTTTGATTTTCCAACAATGTAAAATGGCCAGTTACGTATTTTGGTTTAATAAAGGTGATATGGTTTCGGCCTCATTGCTGCAGAATTTTGTTCAGGTTGTTACCAGGTCTTTGTATCTTGTTGTATGCCTGAATTATGCATATCCTGCCTCACACTCTGAAGACTGATACTGTCCTTTATAAAGTGGTTTGTTAAATGTTGAAAGTTTCTGCTGTCTAAAACATAATTGTAATTCTGAATGTCATAAAATAAAGGACAGATTTAAAGCTAATGTACTTTAGAGGAGAAAGGAACCAAGGGTTTAGGTATTTATATTGTGATTATAATAATAAACAGTATGCTAAGTACTGTGATTATAATATACAATATAGCAAGCACTTTGCATTTCCACTGAGAGTAGAGAGTAACAGGCATCATGAACAATCAGGCTTTCTTAATTATGAATAGAATCTGAAGACATATTTTTAGGCTATATTTAACCAAGCACTTAATCACCTTTTTAACCTCAAGTGTGAAGTCCTCATAGTCAGCATGTCTTAGATTATTTTTTGTTAAGCATTGTTCTGCATCTGTGTTTCATGATACAATTTCCTTTTTGAAACTTAACTTTATTTTTCAGTTATTATTTTTATACTTTCGGGGAAAGTAAGCCCTACTTCAGAAAATGTAATGAGCATTGGCATAACGTTCCCAGGACAAAATATGTCCACTGCTTTCACTTAGTGTAGTCTTTTGATAGGAGTGGAGCCTCACTAAATAATCCACAACTTGTTTTATCCCTTGTAAAAATATTTTCATACGTACTTATGTAGAGTAGCAAATCACTGCTTAATTTACAACTACAACTGTAATATGTGGAATGAAGGACTTAGTACCTGGGTGGATAGTAAATGGAAGAGAAAAAGAAGAACCGGATGTAGAGCAGCAGTTGTTAACAAGACCACATAAAAACCTTATTCATTGTCTCTCAGCAAATGAGCATTAAATGGCATTGTTTCATTTAAGGCTTTTTTTAAATACAAATAATTCACTATGAAATAAAGTACTTTCTAATAAATTACTATGAAACCTTTAATAAGATTTTCAAAGGATCACTGTCCTTGGTTTTAGGCTATATTAACAGTTTATCATGTCCATTGTTCACTGAGGCTGAGTGTCCTAGGGAACTGAGTTGCAGCTGTTCTCTGAGCTTGAGAAGCCTCTCCTTTTATGTTATTTATGCGTATCAGCTAGATCTTGTTTCCAAATTCTTGGATGAATGAGTTCTGAAAGTGAACCCTGCAGAAGTTGTGTTAGAATTTCTGGAAGAGTTCATCATTGTTACTGAGAGTGAATGTCTTGAATGACTATTTTAGCAGCCCAGAATTTAAACCAGTTCCTGTGCAGATACACATATGAAAACCATTTAAAACTAACATAAATTATACTTTAACTCTTGGCTTGGTTTGTTTGCCATAGTCCTTGCGCAGGATTTTCAGGCATATTCCCCAAGAATGCAAATCTTAACACATTTTTAAAAGCATATTTTAATCTTAAACAGCTCAATGGTAAGAGTTAAGTCAGGAAGGAGATATGAACAGTCTGCTTGACTGTACTTGGGACAGCAAACTCTGTCTCAGCCCTTTGAATTGTCGAAGGAAAATTCTTAACGCTGAAGCATTAACATGATTAAATATTTGGTATGAAAGATGTAACTCTATATGCAAACTGAATTACTAGAAACTATACCTGTATTTTTTTTTAATGAACTTCATTTTTTAAGCTTTGTGAAGCACCTAGGTTCTGGTAATTGCCAGGTTGTAATTTTGGTCCTCCATGCATCCATACTTAGTGTCAATCTGGCTGAGTCCAGATGCGCTTTTGTTTCCATAATTCTGAAACAAGGTGGGCTTTTTCTGTTTGCTTGCTTACTTCCTTGCACAGAGGTGACACAATCATCACAAAAATTTTGGCATGCAGAATTGCTTCCATGGTGCTTTCTCCAGACCCGTATTTTTCTCTCCATCTTCTGTACAGCTTCTAGGTGTTTATAGCAATTTATGGTCTTTTGTCATTTTCTTATTGGTCATTTTGCTAATGAATAGTTAAGACAAGCTGTTCAGTACTACATGTCTGTCTCTGTCTTTCTCCTGTCTTGTTTTTTAAGTCTTCTGCAACAGGTGAGAAGATTACTAAGGCTGTCTTTGAGTCTAGACCCTTTTCCTCTGGCTGTTTGCAACTGCTTTATGATTGTTTTAAGTTTCTCTCTGGTCTACTTCTTATGATCTGTAGTTTACTGGTGCTTGTACTTCCACCTCTGTTTTTTTGATTGATAGATAGTAAAAACTGTGAATTTGTGCCCAAGAGCCTCCAGTCATTGGCCTCTTGCTAGTAATTAGATGCCTAGCGTGATGTTCTTTGTCTCACATACCTTTTCTCTGTTGCGCCATAGAAATACATATATAATGCATATCATGGGGAGAGAAACCATGAATCTTTATCCTGTCAGTGCCATGTCTGCTGGACCCTGAGGAGTGTTTTGCAATAAGTGGCATTGCTGAGCCAAGTGCCATCCTTCATCCATTAGATTTTTTGACCTCTGATGCCTTTGGGGGTATCCAGCTTGAAACATCTGTAGCTCTCATCCTCCCTTAATACTGAATTGTTTGAATTTTGATGTGGCCTGTTAGTCACAATAGTATTGCAAAATCCTTCTTTTGTTTCCTTGTCGTGTTAAATGCCTGTATATCATCTTGTCCTGCCTCTTGGCACTGGGAACTTACTGAAAGCCCTACGTGCCCTCATTAAAAATCAGTAGGCCCTTTCTGACTTTACCACACATGGCCTAAAATTTCTTGAGGTTCTGTCCCCTGTGGTTGATACCAGAGCTCTTGTCATCTGTTGAACTGTTTCATGCGTACATGTAAATGTAGAGTTGGATAGTTGGCTAGCAGAGATATCCTTATGCTTGCCTTGCATTGAAGCATAGACACATTTTATTACATCAGTTTTTAAATCCGCTAGGATTTTTGATTAATACCATTTAAACACAATTTTGTATACTTCATACGTCCTCTGGGACTCCAGCATTTAATTGCTTCATGCAGTCTGGATAGCTCTGGAACACAAGATAGAGAATTATCTGTAGCATATCATCCTGGGTGAAATTTGCCTTTGTTGTCAAAAGCTTCCCATCCTACGTACATGCAAAGGTATATTAGCATGCTGGCAGTCTCCCACTTTGGCAGCAGTGTCTTACACTCAGATCAGCATGTTGGAATCTCCTTAACCTATGTGTTGGTGGAGTACTTTGGCAATAGTTCGTGTTTTTTAATGGCTGATGATCAGACAGTATGTTCATCTTGTACTCTGAGAGATGACTCAAAATAAGGGTGATTCAGAAAGCATAGCCAGTAACTCTTTCTTTTGTTTTTTTCCTTTATTTTCTTTTCACCTTAGCTGTAATGCAGGGCTGTTGTATGTTATGGCTAGTGCTTACTCTTTCAAGGAAGTATTTCCGTATTCTTGTGGGCTCTGGCCTTTTTCCTTATTGTATCATGAGAAACTACGCAACAGATGAAAACCTGCAGTAGATAAACTGGACTAGATGGGTCCTGAAGAAGTTATGTAGTCCATCCTTGACTCAGGTTACAGCTATACCTGAACGAGGTCTGTCTGGCATGTTTGTTGGATCAGCTCTTTAAACACTCCCATGACAGACAGTGCAGAGTCTTCCAAAACAATCTGTTTCAGTGCTTCTTCCTGCTTAACAGTAGAGAACTTTTCATAATCTCTAAGAAAAACATTCTTGTGGCTATGTAAGCCCACTATTTCCTATACAGGTCCCAGCAGCCATGGAAGTCAGTTTATGATGTTTCCCTTTGTAGAAGTTTTTTGTTATGTTTGAATTTTTTTTTATCTTCTCCTGTCTCATTTTATTCTTTCAGTTTTCCTTTGTGATTTATATTTTCTGGTATATTATCATTCATTTGATATATGCATATATAATATTTATGTAGTCTTTGTTTTTCCTGTCTTGTTCTGATTGCCCACTTTTTTTGAAGTGTTTCAAATGAAGACAACTTTTTAGCACTACAGACAAAATAGGAAAAATGTTTGCATATCTCATTACACTCACTTTTTTTTTTCTGCAGTTTGGCATTACAGGTTTGTGTTCAAGTCCTAATCCCCCTCAGACTCCAGAACTTTCACTGCAAATCTGCTGCCCAGACAATTGGCTGTCTGGGGTTATGTATATATCTTAAGTGTTGGATTTAGTCCTTTTTACTGAATTTCATTGCATTTTCTCAAAATGTATCACCATTTTGTTGAGATTATTTTGAATTTTCTCTTGGCTTTAAAGTGCCTGCAGCTTTTTACAGCTTCTAGTTGTCAGCAGATGTAACGAATGTATGCTTTGTACATTCAGCTAAGCCGTTACTGAAATCAGTGGTTAGTGGCAAATCCGTAAGGTTTTCTGTGTATATGGGAGGGAAATGCTTCATATGCTGTTAATTTTCTTTAGGGTTCATAAGCTTCCAGTTATTGTACTTGGAGATTTTTGGAAAAAGAGTTGGCTTGCCTAGAAATTGCTGGATTCCCTTCATATGCTTCAGGTTGGCAATTTTTTTTAATGGCTCTGTTTGTGTCCAGCAGGGATCCTTCTGACATGAATAGATGTGAGAGACCTCAAGACCTGCTTATGTTCAGTGTATGGTCTTGAATTGTCACTTTAATTCTCCTTCTATAGTAATAAGTGTGTCTTCTGCTATTATCTTGTGTAATATGTGAACTAGCAGTGGGGCTAGCCACACACCTAAGGGTGTACATGTGATCTCATCTACGCAAAGATTGAGCATTCACACCTGCCAAGAGCTGTGTTACTGCAGTAAGATCTGTGGTTGCCTTGCTCATGGTGGTATGGTGATTGTGTTGCTCACACATTGACTTCCTGAAACTCCAAGCATGATGGACGCAGCAGCGTTTCTTGTTCCTCAGCTTCCCTGTTCACCATCTGCTCTTCCGGTGGCCTCAGGAACATTTTACTGAAAAATCATTCTTTAGTGATGGGCTAGAGAAATGCCTAATGCTTCTCAGGATCACCAGAACTGCATTGCAGCTGATTTAAGAACTCGAGAGTGTACATGGCACTTACCTTCCATTTGTTAGGTGATTAGGTGACAGTGTGCAGCTTTCCATAGTGCTCAAATGCTGAGGATCTTGGAGCTAGTTAGAGATCTTCCCTGGAAGCTGCTGTCTTCAGGCACTGTCTGCACTTCTGTTCCTTGCATGCCACTCATCAACCCAGGATCTCTGTCACATCCTCAAGGATTGTTCCTAGATGGAAAATTGTCTTTTGCTGTTTCTCCTTGATTTCTGCAGTGTGCACCTGCCTGTGAAACCTGTGTTTCTGGTCCACCCCTGTCCTGTGTTCCTTGGCTTGGTTCTGTGGCTCCGCTGTGCAGCCTAGGATGCCCTTTACTATGGAGTTGCCATCACTATGAACTGGACAAGGTTCTGTATTAAGCTAAAAGGCCTCAGGGCTTACCTGGGTTTGGACCTGTCTTGGGCTGGCTGCAGCTTTGTTTGAGCTTGTTTAGCTACTGTCTAGCAGCCAGGTGACTGCTGCTTCATTTATGTGAGGTTTTGCTTAGCTTCGTACAGTGATGGGGAAACTAATCTATTTCATGGGGAAAAGTAATTCCATGTGGTTGTTCCGTGTTGAATGAATTACCGATGACCCTAGAATTCAGATGTACCATGGAGGTGTACAGACGTGGAGTGATAGCAGAGGCTTCAAAGGTGTGGACACAGAACTGTAACAGCAGCCCTAGCATGAATAGGAACTCAGCAATGGTAATTACTGATCATTAACAAAATGAAGTTTTGGGAGCTGGATATGCTGGTTTTAGGCATAGCAAATCAAGTATCCTAGCAAATATAAAGCAGGCCATATATGGTAAATCTGGCCATAACATATAGTGCAGCAGAGAAAGAGCAAGGGGTAAATATGTCTTGCAAAATGTATAGAAATAACGGCATGCAGACTCTAGAGGAGGAAGAACGCCATCTCCTCCTGCCCTTCCCATCAACAATCTCCTGGTGAAGAGCCTAGGGATGTTAACAACTTGCCTCAACACCCATCTCCCCCCTTTGCCCTTCAGACTCAAGCCATAAACTTAGGACCCAGAGGGATGGTAGAAGGTGAGAAGGGGTACCTCCTAGGGATTGTGTGTGTACTGGTTTTAATTGTATCATTGTGAAGACTTTTGCAGTGGTAATATTTATTTTTGTGATGGTGTGCATAGGCATGTTTCTTCATCCCACATAAACTGCAAGATGTAGTGCCAACATACTATGCCAATAGAGGATTAATTGTCCTTCGTATTCCTCACTACCCTTGTCCTTTGGTGGTATTTCTTTAGTGCAACGGTTATGCAAGCAAAGGACTCTGAAACTTTGGTTTCTGCATGTGATTTTAGTAAAAGACATCTCTTAGCAAACAAAATTCAGATTTTTCTAACACTGTGACTTGTGGCACCAGCAAAGGGGCCACTCTGTGATGAAGCTGGTGTATAGTGTCAGTTGGCTCTTCATTTAAAATTACCTGGCTAATCAGAAGCAAACATCAGGAGTATTCCAAATAGAGGTCAGCATCTTCAAAACAGCCATTGCAAGCAATGTTATCAACAATGGCTATAAGTTTTTATGGCATTTTCCAGTAAGATCTCCTTGATTACTCATAGAACAATTTCAGTGTGTCTTGATATTTAAATTAAGTGGCTGAGTTAAGAATAAAAGCATATAGTTATTATAACTCTTTGGGGAGAATATGAAGTTTCTAATATGTTACAGTAATACTGCTGTAATTTATGACAGTAAAGTGCCTATAGCCGTGTCCCCATAGCCTACTAGTACAGCACAGAACTGGGACAAAACTGTGTTGTTATTGCAGTGATTCAGAGGAATTTAATTCAGTCCTGAAAGGAACAAAGGACAAAGGAGAACCTGAAGCAATCCCAGAAGAAAGTAAGGCCTGGTGACTTGGGAATTTCCACCTGAAAATGGCATGTCATATGAACACAGCATGAGCTCTTGCATGACGAGGAAACAGGTCATAATAAATAATAGGGCACAGAGATGAGTGGGAGGTGATCAGTGGGATGCTGCAGGAATAGGGAGTTTATGTCCGGTTTTATGTAACATCATTTTAAAGTATCCCCTTTGAGATCATTAAACAGGATGTTAATGAAATTAACAGATGATGCAGATGAATACTGCAAACACCACTGAAAAAAGAGAAGCAGGAAGTAACAGGGAGTCACCCTGACAAATGCAAGATAATACATCTGGAAAACAATAATTCAAAATGCAGATTAGTTTTTCCTCTGTAGTGGGATGGATCTCAGCTACACCAGAGTTGGTGGATGGCAGTTCGTGTTTCTGTGTTCCCTCTGACAAGGCAGACAGAAAAACGCACATGGAGCTTTTGCCAAAAGGATTGCTCCTGACTGAGCAGCTGGAGTGACACCACGACTGTGAACAGAGCATGTTCTGTCTCACAGCCACTGAGGAGCACAAAAGTGGTCGGTATGGCTTCAGTCTGAAAATCAGCTTGATGCAGAGTAGAGGGGTCTCCTTTTGCAAGCACCAGATGCTTATGTCATGTGTGCCACAAGTAAAAGTTCCCTCTGTTTGCAGTCTTGCAAAATCAGCTGGTTCCCTGAGAGGCCAGCTCTTGTTTCCTATCGGATTTTGAAATCTGCTTTCACTCTCCTGCGTGTAATTGCACCAATTTGTGTCCTTAAAAGCCTAGAGTCAAGGGATGTTGCAGGAAGACAGGAGACTTTTACTCCCTTTTTCTCTCTCTAGTTTGGAAATTTTCTCATTTCAGAAAGCAGTTGTACTGATCTCTTCCCAGTCATGCTACCCTGCATATGGATGTGCTTTAGGTGCTCTGTTTCAGAGTTTCTTAGGAATTTTGAATTGTTGGGATAGACATTTTCCCCTGTTAAAAACAATCTTTAAAGACTTTGGGGTTTGATTCATCCACCCCCCACATGTAAATAGTATATAGATATCAAGGAAATACAGTAATGAAAAAATAAGCCTATTATTGGGGCTGCCAGCACATTATAAATTGTCCACATGTAGTGAGACGGAAAACAACTCATGGTTTCTTAATTGACTAAACAGCCTATGCTTAACTTCCAGATCCATGATCCTTGTGAAATTTGATGTTAGGACAACACCAGCACAGCAGGCTCCTGAGTGACAGGAGGCTCTTCCTCATCCTGCAGTGACACCACTGCTGGTGACTACTGCAAGGCAGATTATCCTTGAGCGCTTGGGGTTACCTAGAAAATTATTCTGAGAGGCCACACGCTACATGAACTGACATCAGCTTCTCATGTATGTATACATATATTGTTTCCTTTATTGGTGGGGACATGCTATGCAAGGAGTTATCCCCGAGACGTAACATGCATTATATCTCCAGTGGTTTCATTAGCTGTACAGATGAGCAGTAAATCTTGCAGGGTCTTTACCTAAATTAAGGCAGTATCTTGGGTGAAATGTACAGGAGCGGAGTAACTGAAGCTGGCCGTGGATCAATGAGAGGCACAGCCAGTGAAGGAACAAGTGGAAGAATCTGCAGTATTTTAATCTGAGAGACACTGAGTCTCCCTGACCCCAACTGGGGTATGCTGAGGCAAAACACCAATATTAACCCTTTGCAGAAAGGAACAATGCACTGGGATAGCCTCAAAAGCCACAACATGGAAAAAGAAAAATATGCGTAAAAACCAGGAGAGGTTGAGATTGACATAGTGCTGAAAATGGTCTTCTCTGTGAGATTTTCCACAGTGCTAAGGTACACGTTTTTACTTATCCTCCACTCTGAAGTTCAGGCTTGTGGAGATCCTACTGCGCTAACACTTTCTTAGGAACCCTTTCAGGAGTGTTTGGGCTGGCAGATGGGCACCCCAGGCCACATGTAGGATGAAGATGAGGGATGAAGATGATGTACAGTCATGCACCAAAGCCCACAGTCATAAAAAAAGCAATGATTCCATTTTCAAAGGTGCCATAATGTTTTCCAAAACCGTTAAAAGGTAAAATCGTCCTGTAGTGCAAGAAAGATTATGGAAGAAGAAGGTTTCAATGAAGATGATGTCTGTCAGATTCCCAACTACAAGAGATTATGTTGCTCACAAAGTGACAATATTTTTGGTTGAGGCTCTATAAAATGTCCGTTTGTAGGATTATTTTGTTAATTTTTACTAGATTTTAACCCATGTTTACACTAAAAAAAATAAAGGGAAGCTTTGGTTCTGGAAATGAGAGAAGTGGTATATGTATTCCTCTGTTTCTTTTAGCCACTCATTTTATTGTCCAGCATACTGTCCTACTCTGGGACACAACAGAGTTTAAACTGTTCTCTAAGAGATGTTGTTAAATAATTTCATTTTATTGAGGGAGGGAAGGGATAACTCCATCATATCCTACAGAATAGCCCCACTTCCCACACTTCCTTTTTGCTGTGCAATAAGAATCCTTATTCATGTTCAGGCTTTTATTCTCTTAGGTGCTTCTCAAACATAGAATAATAGTATCACTGAACAGTTGGGGCTGGAAAGGACTTGAAGATCATCTGTTTCCAATCCCCCTGCCATGGGCAGGGACACCACATACTAAACCATATCACCCAAGACTCTGTGCAACCTGGACTTGCACAGTGCTAGGGATGGAGAAGTGACAGTATCATCTGCTCTAAAGACTCCAGATTGGAAAAACAACTGCAGGATTGAAGAAATGGAAATACTAGATGATGAGAGTTAATCAAAGTCATATTAGTGGCAGATCTAGGAATTCTAATTCAGCTATTCCAGTGTCCCTGTGGTGCTCTTCATCAGCATCTCTCTGCTGCAGAGAAGTCTGCATGACATCTTTTCAAACCAGAGAAATACTCTTATCTTGTGGTTATAATCTAATTTTTGTGGGTTTATGCCTGTAGCTGAGTTACAAAGAGCGCTGTGTAACTGCATCAGCAGCCACTGGGTTGAATGAGAAACTGAATCCTTCCTGCCTGGCCTCATCACACTGGGAATTCAGGTTGAAATGGCTTATTTGGAAATACACACGATTGACATGTCACTTAATTCTGCTTTGTGCTTGTCTGCCTTCACTTTACTCCTTACTTGCTCCTCCTGGTGCACCATTCTTTGCGCATGACTGAGGAGCGTTTCACTCTGGGAATTGAGGGTTCTGTGCTGCTCTCCACAACCAGGCTCAGTGTTAGTGATGTTTACTACTGAATCATGCTGTGCTCCTTCGTAGCCACGGTTTTGTTAGTTAAAAACAATTGGAATATCAAATGTGGGGCCCTCTGCCTGCAGGAATGAATGCAGGGGCTGCACTCTGGCAGTCCTGGGCAGAATCAAACCTTGCTATTTCACTTATGCTGTTTATAAATGCCTCAACAAATAGACAGGACCTCAGTGGGACAGCTACATTGTCTTCTTGTCTCAAGGCATGATCAGCATTTCCGTTTGCTCCACTCAGCATTCCTGCATGGTTCGGCTTTGGTTTAACTTTTAATCTGTCAATTAAAGGTAAGTTATATTTAAAAGGAAATCATACAGTTCTTACCACGTGGAGGACTTTTGTTGCTAATTACCATGGTTTCATTAGGCATAGAGTGGATGCTTGGAGGGGGAAAGCTTTGCACAGCTAGCTGCCCTCTGCAGCACAAACATTCAGCTCCCAACATTAACATGATTTGTTTGGTGCCTACTAGTACCACAATCAAAAATATTGTCCAGTAGTGCAGAGTGAATGGGGGTTCAAGAGCCAGCATCTCCACTGGTGGAAATGCGTGCTAAGGAGCTGCTGTTACTTAAGCCAGCAGAGGATGTTGCCTTGGGCTTTAGCATGTTTGTTTTTCCAGAAATTGTCACAAAGACACTAGTTTTGTTTTAACTCGACAGAAAGACGGGACAGAGTTCAGTCTGCAGAGCATAACCTTGCAAAGTGGAAGAAGTGAGCCTGCGCCAGCACAATGTGAGCATATCTCCGAGGTGAGCTAGTTGATTACACAAGGGATGGAGACTGGCTGCCAGCTCTCCCGGCTGGAGAACGGCTCAGCAGCAGCAAGGGAGAGTGTGCCAGAGAGAAATCAGATGTCCAGTATGGGGATGGGAGGGGATTAGCAGAACTGTGGTTTGGGGGATTGTAACGTATGAGTCAGCTTTTACATGTAATCTCTTTCTGCATGCTCCATAATGAAGTGCCTTGGTACAAGCACTATAGATAATCCTCTATCTATTCTGTAATTGTGAAGAAATTGTTCTGCCTCTTTTTAGCAATTTTCTGTAGGCACAGGAATTCCTGAGCAATTAGAACTTCATAGAATTGTATGTTAAGTGATTTAGGTGAAAAGAACTGCAGAAACAGGGAGGAGTTTTTAAAGCTACAATTCTCATTGCCAGAGCATAGTTATGTAAAAATATCAAGGGGAAAAAAAGCTGAAGAAAGGTGAATTGGATCAAATAGTATTGCTGGATTGGTTTTGTATGTGGTGTGATCTGTGGAACCTGTATGTGCACTGTGCATAATGCGCAATTTACCTGGAAGGCGTGCACAGCACATAGGTACAATTTGCACATGTGATTCCTGCAATAAAAGCCCTGCTTTCTTTCTTATTTTTCAAAAATGGAATATCCATCTGAGGGATTTCCAGCACTACTGCAGGCACATCTAAGCTACCACATTGAATTTGTATCTGGCATTTATACCACTAAATAGAATCAAATACGCATGTGTCTGCTGTTAATTGATTACAAGGAATAAGGGCTGCAGACACTGCTGTTGTGGTGCATAGCAAAAAAAAGTCTTTCCCCCAAATGTTTCTGGTTTAAAAAGTATTTTCATATATGTTTTGAAAATCTACAAGAAACAGTTACTTTTTGCAAGCCAGGTCCCTTTACTTGAGCATGTGTATGTCTGGTGCTTGAATTAAGGCTTGTATCACCTTACTGCTTTGTTAGGCTGTTTTTATTGACAGTTGTTGTAAAATCCCTAGTTCTGCACTGTACATTAGTGCCATGAGCACCAATACAACTGTGATGACCAGCTAATGATGTGTCAAGGTGATCAGGAGCAGCAGAAGTCTTGAACATGTTTTGAAGAGAGGGTTTGCTTAAGGGGAAAATAACACCTTGAGATTTGCTTAACCAAATAATTTTAAAACAGAAAAATTAAATAACCTTGAAAAAAAGCATCTGGGTATTAGAGAGTTATTCAGAGCTTGTAACACACTGTGGTACTGTATGTGGCTCACTCAGTAGCTAAAATTAGGTGATTATGTAAGGAGACCACAGCGTACATCTGAATAGCTACTGTCTTGGGTTAATGATGTCACTCATCTTTATTGAGTCTTTCGCTATTCTATGGCTTGGCTGGGGGGCAGCGTGAATTCAGGAGTCATGAAATCATAGCCATGTTAAACTTTAGTGAAGTAAACACAACAGAGCTTTTACAAGGGAAAGCAAACCAACTCCCAACCAAAGGTCTCCTGTCACGACTCCCAGGTGACATTACCACTGCTGCTATTCCCTGTAAACCTTCAGGAAAGCATGCTTATAGTTTGTGAACCAATGGTAATAGAAATGCTGTGACTAATCTGTCGGCTTGTAATTGGTTTGAAGAGATCAGATAAACAATTAATTTTAGCATTTTGATTGTCAACCATGGAATTGGTAATATTTGCACTGAAGTCCTCTCCCCAAGACAATTTGTGAACTCTGTACTGTATACAGTGCTGATGTGTTTAAATAAAGGCATGTATGCCAAAGGTAAAGTGAGAATTAAATTTTACCCACACATAATAATATGGCTTAGCTTTCACACCAGATACAGTCCAAATCCCATCTCCTATCATATTTTCCATAAAAGTGGTTTATTTGCTGACCTATGTTACATGCTGTAGCTTTTTCACACTTAGTGTGAAAATATGCCATATATTTCTGCACCTGGTTGCTGAGTCATTTTCTGAGCAGTTGCTAATTCCTTATCAGAGAAGACTGAGGAGCGCCCCAAGTAAAGGCTTGGATGTAGAGACAGGTTGGTTTCCCCAGGTTTTGTGTGGCTAAGGGCTCTGAGCTGTGTCAGCAGTCACTCTCTGTCATGGCTCTGGTGCCTTCATTTGGAACATCCCTGTTTTGGTGAGCTTTGGGGATGCCTTTAAAGTTTCTCCATAGGTTTTCTCTTCCAGTGGCTTTGGGTGCTGGTATCACAAGCCCTGGCAGTGAAAGCCCCTGGACTGAGATAAAGCTTCCATTTCTCAGAGGGTGCTCAGACCTGCAAGGTCACAGGGATTTGAATTGCCACAAGGAATTGTTCTGGGGGAAACCTGGCAATGAGTGACAAGGATCCATGCTGGGAGGAGGGCGTTGGTGGTGCCCCTAGTCTGCAGCCCTAGCAGCGCCTATTTGAGCACTTGCACTGGCTGCAGGCAGAGCTCTGCTCCTGCAGAGCAGACAGCAAAGGCTGCATTTGGAAACTTGCCCTGTTCCTATGTATCTGCTCCCTTCTTTGAAGTACCCGTTCTCACGCATTTCCCATCAGGGGTCCCCTGGGCCCCCACATTCTCTTTTCACTCACTTCTTTAATCCAGCAAGCTGCCTGCTTTGGGAAAGTTTGCCTGGGATTTCACTGTACCCATTTGTTTGCAATGAATGAGAAGCATTTTTCATTTTTTCTCAATTATTGTTGCCAGATACCATGTGTATACATGTTGCAAGCCATCTTGCAGAGGGAGCTGGCAAATCTGCAAAGCTGATGCGCATGGCTTCAGCAGCTGAAATAAACTCCTTTCAGCCAGATCCCTGCTGAGGCCAGGAAACACACAGGTATTGCTTTCTGTAAGATTTCAGTAAGAGGGTTTTCTTCAGATGGATTGAAACAGTGATATTGCAGCCTGTTCTCCCATCTCCAAGCATCTTTCCACTTTCTCACTGCACTCTCATCCATCCTGTTTGCTGAGAGTTTTGGCAATTCTCAGTATCACAGGCAACCTCCATCAAGAGTCAGGCTTTTGGGAATCACTTAGGAACCACATGGGTGATGAGATTGAAACTCTGTGGTTTAATGCAGTATTAGGACTTTCTTTAAAAGTGATTTTGCTCCTCAAACTGCTGATGTGAAAGGTATTTCTGCTGTCTTCTGCTGTCTTCAGCAGCATGGCTCTGCAGTGGTTAGCTATCAGAAAGGAGTGGCTTTTTACTGCTTTTTTGTTTGTTTCACAGTCCCATAAAGTGTGAATCCTGCGCCCTGATTAATATCCCATCATTTGGCTGATCACTGGATCCATCAGGGTGGGCACAACCTACTTGCAGACCAGTACTGGAAGTGCCAGGAGAGGGTAGCTAAGGATTCCTTTCAAACCCTGGTGAGATATTTCATCTGTGCAATGCCAGAGCACTTTATTTCAGCTTTGATGTGGAGCCTGATATATGGTGTGAGATCCATGGGAGAGGTGACCTGACATCCCTTTATTGCTTGCCATAGCAAGCATTAGCTGCATGGATGAATTATCACAAAAGGTTTCCATTTTGCTGGGCTGACTTCTGATGAAGAAACAACCTGCTGAGTTTGAAAAAGCATAGGAAAAATAGTCAATCTTTACTGCTCTTAAAATATTTGTACATGGGAATGAATAAAAGTCCAAGAAGCAGATTATTTGCTTGGTTCCTCTCCTAAACAGTTGTCTGTGTGAATCCCTGTAGGTCTAAATGAGGTTGGTAACCACTGAGGTGGCATCGTTTCTCCATGGTCTTTGTGTGCAATTCCTTGGACAAAGCTCAGAGGATGGCAGGGGAGTTGGAACTGGATGATCTTAAGCTCCTTTCCAACCCTAACTATTCTATGATTCTATGATTTCCTTTACCTTGGTCAGCCCTGAGTTGGTCAGGCAGTTGGACTAAAAGATCATTGCGGGTCCCTTCCAACTGAAATAGTCCAGTCTAGTCTTCTCTGAGACTTTGCATGCACAGAGACAGCCCCACGGTGTTGGTAAATTCTGTGCACAATGGAGGCCACTACACATTTACATATCACCAGTTTGCAGTGTCTTGCTACTAGTGGTAGTCTTACACTGGATATGAATGTGGGCATACTTGTGTTTCTCCATTTCACTGGCCTTTTTTTCCCATGGTAACATAGTGTCTGTGCTCAGGGAGGGTGGAAAGGGCTGGGCATGGACAGCAGCAGCCTGGTGCTGTGGATCATGGTGCCTACAGTTCTATATTTATGTTACTGAGCAGAGCAGGAAAAGGATTTTTCCATGGGGCCTCTTGAAGAAAGGTAAATCAGTACACAGTGAGTTTTCACTGCTGGTTATGGCTCTTGGATGGATTTGGACATAAAGATCAAGACATCAGCTGGGTCATTTCTGGCATGTGAGAGATTACTGAGCCAAAGCACTAAAGAGTAAAAAAGAGGCAACATTTTAAAAATATGCTGTTTCTTGGGAAAAAAACTGCCATAAATGTCATCAACAGGCTAGAGAAAATGCAATAGTACCAAATGATGAGTGAGACTAGGGGGGATGTGTGTTACAGAAAGCAGGTCTCTCTCTCATAAGAAACAACGCTTGACAGTTTGAGAAGAGCTGACAATAAAACACATGATTAAATGAGCACCAGAGAGCAGACTCAGCCATAAAACTATACTTTTAGTGACTGTCCTAGCTAAGCCATAGCAGTATTTATTGAGTATAACACAGGAAAAGGTGAATAAACATGACTGAGGCCATGACAGCTCCGATGAATTACCTTTGTTTTTAAGGCAGGCTTTATCATATTTGCTCAAAAATCTTCACACAGTACAATATTAAAGAATGCTTGTGAGTCTGTAGTTTGTGTCGAAGAAAATAGAGGAGATTGATGGTTTATCATGAGATGTGTACATTAAACCAGTACATGAAACTTTTAATGAACTTTCTTTTCCTAACTACAATAGCATCACTATGGCCTGTGATTCTGGGCACCCCTGTTTTCCATTAATCCATCAGATGGTGGGGTTGGAGAAACAATTTAAGGCTGCACATTATTTCACTTCATGCAAAAAAGCAAGTCATGTCAGTGATACCATGTAGGAAAAATGAATGTGAGATTTTTTTTTTTTAATGTTAAGTATAGCAAATATCACATCTATTCTAAAAGAATAGACAGATTCAATTAGATTTAAAACCGTCTCCCCAGAGCAGCTAGCCAAAAAGGTATCATATGATGACACAGAGGTGCTTCACTGGTTCATACTAACACATAGCAAATAATATACAGACTCGATCACAGTCAACCATAAAACATAGTCTACTACTGAGACTTAACTTTCATTTTCCTGCAATAGTCATCTATTACTAACACTAAGAAAGCAGCCTAAGATGTTACCAAGCATTTTTTAATAAATCTATGGAACAAATTTCAAGGCTCCAGAGAACTTTTTTTTAATAATTCTAAATTCTGTTCTATGAGCTGTCAGAAAATGGAAAAGGTTTCTGTACCACATGCAAAAATGCCTTGAAACTGATTTGTTCTGGGTATTTAGATTAGATTCCCACTTGTAGCCATATCCTTTCCTCCAGTAATCACTGTTTGAAAGAAGAGCCAACATACTGTTTATGACCTTTTCTGCTTTAAGGCAGTCCTCTAAGTAGATCTGAGAAGACAAGATCCCCTTAGCGTTCTGTGAGCAATCAATGACAAGATTTGTTCCTAAGTCAGATGACTCTCTTGAACCTGGGGACTGTGTGTCTCCATACACTGACAGCTCTGGGAAGTGGGTATCAGTTGGTATTGCACAGTGGCACAACCCTAAGGCAATGCCTTCTGGCTCCATAGCAACTGCACACAGTGGTTTCACATCAGAAAAACAAAATCTTTTGGTCACCACAAGATATGTTTTATAGATCAGCACAACTGGAGTTAGTCAGATTCAGACCTGACACATGGCAAGAAGTTTGTTGTTAAATAAAGTGTGCTTCCAAAAAGACGCAACATGTTGCTTCTGAAATCATTTATCTGATGAAGTCATGTCTTTGATGAGTTCCCCATCCAGCACCTCAAAAGAGACACTAGAAATATCATGGAAAACAGAACAGAAAATATCATTGTGCCTCTGTGGAAATCCATGGATTGCTTCTGTCCAGCAATCTGATAGAAGCATCTTCCCCTCAGGAGGAACATGGTCTGATTGGAAGATAGAAAATATGAATGGTGAGAGATCATAGAATCATAGGATGGTTTGGATGGAAAGGACCTTAAGGTCATCTAGTTCCAACCCCCTGCCATGGGCAGGGTCACCTCACACTAAATCACGCACCCAAGGCTCTGTCCAAACTGGCCTTGAACTCTGCCAGGGATGGAGCATTCACAGCTTCCTTGGGCAACCTGTTCCAGTGCCTCACCACCCTTACAGTAAATAACATCCTCCTTATATCCAATCTAAACTTCCCCTCTTTAAGTTTGAACCCATTACCCCTTGTCCTATTGCTACAGTACCTGATGAAGAGTCCCTCCTCAGCATCCTTGTAGGCCCCCTTCAGGTGCTGGAAGGCTGCTATGAGGTCTCCAAGCAGTCTTCTCCAGTCACAACCTTCTCAGCTTGTCTCCATACAGGAGGTATTTAAGCTGCCTTATCATCCTTGTGGCCTCTGCCCTATCTATCCATGAGTTCTGTAGCCACATCATAGAAGGCTACAAAACTGATGTCCTTGGTCAGATATGAATGCCCCTTAGGTTGGACAGACCCATGTGTACTTAAGAGGTGAAGGAGAATTGGCAACTCATCAGGACATTAATGTGCAATTGATGAAATGGAGATTTAGTGCCAGCAGAGAAGTGCTTACTCTCATTGCACAGAACCATATCACCCCAGAGTACAGGGGAGCCCATAATAAATTCACAGAGGAGGATGTTGGGTGTTTTCCCAGGGAGACAGACCTGCCAAAGGCTATTGGACACCAACAAAACATCTGCCTCAGAAAGTTCCTGAACTGCAAATTGTTGGAGCTGGGGTGGGGTTTCCAGGGAAAGTGTCACTCTCAATTTGTCATTTTATTCTACTCTTTCCTTTCCCAGCTGTCACTACTGAGACAGGGTACTGAGAGATCTTCATCCTTGCCCTGGCTCTGCAGCCACTCTCACACCCAGAGGACCTGCATAGTCCTGCAGGAAAGGAGTCTGTATATTTTGAAATTCAGAGTTATCCAAAGTTGATCTCTAAGCTCTGGGATTTTGTTGAGGACATTTTTCATCTCCAGATTAAAACTGCTATTAAAAATAATACCAAATGCTAACAAAGACTGCCTGTTCACCCCTGTTTGTATCTTAGAGGGGGGATGATTTTAACATGAAACGAGGGAATATTTGGACATGTTTATAGCATCTGTGGTGCCAGAGATGAATGTGGAAGTGATGAGATAACCAAGAAAAAGAAAGAGAGCAGCAATGGAGAGGGAAAAAAAGGGCAAATGAATAACATGGTAAGAACACAATGAAATGTCTTGAAGCTCTGGAAATCCCAGGACACATGAAATTAGTAAGAGAAACTTGAAAAGGAAAGACAAGGGGGATTGCACAAGTCTTTGTACATGGATATTGCAGAGAGCATCAACAGCTTTGATATACTTGCTTCCATTCCTATGAAACTGGAGATACTCCATGACAGTCAGTGGAGCAGATCTGGTGAGGATGTTGGTGGCTTTAGACCTGCGAGGATCACTTAGGCATAAGGTGTGCAGCTCTGGGCCAGGGACTGATGTTTGTGTCTTCCTTGGGATGACAGAAACGGAAGCATTTGCCTTCCATTTTGCTGGCAGATAGGAAACCAAAGGTTTTGACAGCAGGAGGAAACCTGCGGCCCAGGGCTGGCATTGCTGTCAAAACCCTAGAGAAGTTGCCCACAAAAGTTCAACCCTGTGGGTAATTAGAGCAGCCTTTCATACCCTTCAAAAGCCCATCATATTCTTTTTCAGTTCAGCTGCGAAGCAGAAAGGCCTGTGAGTGAGATTCTTTGGGGAAAAGTGAAAAAAAGCTGCTGTTTCAAAGTGAAAAACCAACAGCAAGTGAAGACGCGTTGATGCTGCCTCTAGTACTTGCGCTTGATGCCTGGCCAAGGAAGCTTCTTGGCATGAGGCTGAGGTGGGCACTGTATTTCTCTTCCTGGCTGCTGAAGCTTGTCTGAAAGCCACTGGGATTAATACTGCTAGAATATATGGTTTGTTTAGTTATTTTTATTGACCTGTGAATATATCTACTGAATAACTTATTGTAACATTAGTAGTTCAGACCTGTGAGGTTTGCTGCAGAAAATCTTCTCTTCAAGACACTGAGAAATTTTGCTAGGGTGAGGAGTGCAGGCCTGGCCTCTGATTTGCCTTTTTTTTTCTTTTCCATTGCAACACAATTAACCTTTTCATTAGAAGAGCTCTGTTCCAAATAAACAAACTTCTCAATGTGTATTACTGAGCCATTTCAAGCTGCCTCTTGCTTCGGAACAAATCATCTTTGTTCCATCCATGCACGACATTTGAAGACCTATTTATACAACGTGTCAGTTCCATTTGTTTTCTTCATCCTGATATTTTCCTCTGTATATTCCCCTGTATTTTTGGCTAGCTATCCAGATTGCAAGGAGTGAGGCTGCTGCTGGTTTCCTCCTGCCCTCCTTCAGACTGAGGCACTGGCTGCTTTTGGCTTTTCTCCACTTCGAGGGCAGAGGTGAAACAACCCAAAATCTAACACCGGTTTTTCTACTTCATCCTCTTGTCACTGATATCAGCACCACCAGAAAGCTGTGGGATGTGGTATTATCACAATTTCCCTCAAATCTCTAATAAGCCCTTCTTGTCTGACAGTACAATGCTAACTGATAGCACAAAACCCAGTGTAAAATTAAGAAAACCCAAAAAATCCTTATTGAAATATTTACTAACAAAACATTCTCCTGACTTTATTAATAAGTGTAAATAATTATGAAGTCTGGTCCACCCTCTCGCTTGTAAATGATTTCTCTAACTTGGGACATACCCTCTCCTTCCCAAAGCGCCCAGGGTAGTGCTGCCCCTGGTACCTACCAGTGACATGTCTCCTAGAGCTGACACTACCCAGTAACAAAGGAAAGCTTAAGTCCTTTTTGAAATCTACACAACCTGCCAGCTGAAGGTTACAAGCTTGTTTAATGCATGCAAGATGACAGAGAAATACTGCAAGCCTTATTGTGACCAAAAAATGAGTCTAAAGGCGCCAACCCAAAAGTGGTGAGCCTGGAGTTACAATGGCAAAACCCCATCTTCTCCCTGCAATTTTATCCTCTCCAGAAAGGTTGGGGAAGGGGCATAAACAGCGCCATGCAAGCAAGCCTGCTCCTGCCAGCTGTTAAAGCCTTTGATAAGGCTAAGCAAGACTTCAGTGTTAATCCTGCCATTCACATAAAAGGCGACAAAAATTTTGGGCTGTAAGACCAGAGATTAATCTTCAGAGTACCCCAAGTTGTGTTTTATGTAGACACTCCCTCTAGCTCTTGTTAAAGTGCTCAATTTCTTCTGAACAAGAAGCGGCAGGTTATTTTCATGCCAAACACTGCATGTGTACCATATTAAACCAGACTGCAATCAGCAGCCTTTGTGCATGGTGGATGGGCTTCTGCTGCAAGGAGTGGAGGTGGTGGCATGTAAAGAGGAATGTCTGCAATACTGTGTGCTTCAAAAGCAGTGTTTGAGAGCTTTGTTTTGTGTTTCAGCGCTTTGCTAGAGCTGCGTGCATGGCCTTGCTTGGAACAAATGAAACCAAGGCATCCATATGCTGTATATTAAAGTGTGTTTGATCTCCTGTTCACTGGCTCACTGCTCAGACACTCCCTCTTCCTTTCTGTAGCAGTTTTGAGTTGTACAAAGCCCGGTGTCAGAACCTGTAAGTCTGCATGCATTTCCCAGCTCTGTGATGGGAACTGCAGCACTTAACACGAAACAGTTGGGAAAACGTTGCCAGCCACAGCCAAAAAATCTTCTGTCATCTTTTCCATGATGGTGGTGGAAAATTCCTCAATTTTCCTTATTACAGATAAAAGAAAAAGGACTGCCAAAGTGGACGGAATCTAGTCCAACTGATGTAACGCCTGGGCTAGCAAGCAAAATGCAAATCTCCTTCTAGTGCAGAAATTGTGGCCGTGCATAGCCAAGGCCACCATGATGCTACTGCATCCCTGCATGAGCAAGAGACAGCTTGCTTAACACCAGGCTTCCTCTGTGTTGATTGCTGTGTCAGCTGCTTACCATGCATTTTCGAGTCATTTGTTGCAGTGGCCTAATGATCAACTCTGACCCACAGTAGAAATGCTGGAGAGATAGGAGAGGAAAGCTTCACTTCATAGAGGACTTGCTGGCTATTCAGCATTGCGCCATGTGGGTTAGGAACTGGGAAATACTGCAACTTGGAAATGGTAGGATGGAGAAGAAGCACAGGCAACAACCAGGTAACAATAGAAATGAGTTTTATTTTGTAAAAAGTTATAAAATGAGTATTGTACAAAAATAAAGTCTGTAGAGAACTTTGGTTGATTAACACGAATGACTTGAGACATAAATCGCAGGTGAAGTAAAAAACTCCAGAGAAGCACACTCCTGTCTTCAGTAAGGTCTAAAAGATAAAAAAAAAAATCACAAACTTTACCCTTTTGTGTTTGGAACATAGTGCTTTGCTTTTCTTACAGCCTCTTCAAGCTGTGCAGAAAAATGCTTCGGGGCAAGTAAAAGTACAGCTCTGAGTGCTGCCACTGGGCAATTGCCCAGCAGCACAGCTGACACTCAGCTTAGCAGGTTTTTACTGCCCAAACCATAGCAGTGCTGGTGGTGTCAGCTGTACCAGCCCTGCCCAGCATGGAGGGTGAGGTATCCCCATGGCAGTGCAAGAACGAACCCTGCAGGTGGGCTCTGCGGCTGCCCTCCGTCACCCAGGAAAGCAGAGGGGGCCAGGGCTGAATTACATTTCATACACTTTGTACATCTTTCTATGCCCGTTTTCAACTTCCTTGACCTCTGGACCCTTCTTCTGTGGTACCCCGAGGGGCCCAGGGCAAAATGAATATGGAGGGCCATTGCACGCATGAGATAAAAGGTCAGACCATTATTTTTTGGGTTTCAGTAGGGATTTTTTTTTTCTTCCTGTTGTTTTTGTGGGAGTTGATGCTTCACTGGTTTTCGGGTATGACTAGTGACCTGCATTGCTGCTCCTTCAGGAAAAAAGTCTCCAGAACTAGGGCTTGCATTATGAATGCCTTTGCTCTACAACCTCCCTCATCCTAAGAAAATTCAAACTGTTCTGCTGTGCGGGTATGTTTCAGCAAATTATACAAAACACTTTGGTTATTTAACACAATTGTTTACCTGCAGGCTATATTAAATCCAGGGCTAACTAATAAGAGGGATTTAACCTCTTCTATATGGAAATATGGAAGGAAAAGCTTAAATAAATACAAAAAGAAATGATAATGCTAAATGTGAGTATTTTCCATTTGACAATAGTTATGTGAGGTCAGTTGGCAAAAACTGTGAGAAAAAAAAAAATGGCTACATTTAAAATATGACTAGAATTAGTTTTTCTAACAAATTGCTAATGTTGAGCCAAGTCCTGTGACCCTCTCTTGTCCAGAGCTGTTGTTGCTCCTGCACATGTATGACTGCAGTAATTATTGCAGAATTAGTGAACAGGAGGAAGGGCTGCAGGCTTTGGCACTACCTTTTCTGAACACAATCAGGATTTTGTTTAAAGGAAAAAAGGTAAAGTAAGTGATTTTTTGCATTCAAATTAATGATCTCAATCAAAAGCATGGACTGTTGCTCCCAACTTCATTCTCTCTGTATCTTCCAAGCACCTTCTATTTTGGCACCTTTGAAAAGAATCTTTAATAAATAAGGAAAGGAGACTCATTACTGAACTGTAATAAATAACAATAACTTAATCTCAATAAATATCTTCTGTATATTTATGTCTCTGAATGGATGCATTGCATCAAGTAGTCTCTGCTCACTCACAATGACCAAATAGAAATGTAGTTACGCAAGTGATGTTAGTCCTTTGTAAACCAAAAGAAATGCATTTTTGTCTAGGCGGGGCTTATTACTTGTCTTACTATACTAGGAAGAAGTGCTTAAAAACTCAACTTGTTTTCATAGGTAGCAGAAGAATGAAATCCTACACTCCTTTTGCAAAAACACGAGATGGAAATAATTGAACTTAACCAGTAAGTGGAACTGTTTTGCTTCGTATCAGTACTGGCCCTAGAGAACTTGAGCCTTGAAATTTTGATATTTGCCTGATATCATCTTACTTACGATGTTAATCTTATTATAGTTTTGAAGTTGTCCTAAGCGCTTAGGAAACACCCTTCAATGAGCAGTAGCACAATGTGTCTTTCAGTAAAGCTGAGAGCACAGGGGATGAGTAAGGTATTCCTAAACTACTTCTTGGCTAAGCTTCCTGGCACAGATGGTATAGTTACAACACAACATGGTATGGCAGGGTTGTGTTTTTAAGCACATTCCTCTTGGATCCGAGTCCCACTGATGGTGGACTGTGTCAAACGGGAAAGGGAGCACGCATGCCATCCAGCCGTCAGCATCTCCACCTGAGCTTTTATGTACTTTCCCGTAGGATGTCAAAAGCCTCCATCCTCCTATGCCGCCTCGCGCCCTCCCCAGGCTCTCACAACACCTCATTCTGCATTCTTGGTCCTTTTTTCTGCTCTGAGCAGACATATCCCCAGGAACCTTGGTCCCTATTTTTGCGTCATAGCAGGAATGCAAAACAGGCGCTGCCTCTGGCGTGCAGCAGTCAGACACATCCACACCTTTTTGCGGAATGTTTTTTCAGTATGTGGTAAACCAGGTTATCATCCAGAAAGGACAGGTCATCATCAAAGGCTGTGGGTCTGCAACAGGCTTGCTTCACTTTGTCAGTGACTAGTTTTTTCTTTCTGGTTAAGTTCTTCAAAATCTTGTCGTAGGTGGTCTCGGCTGCATCACAAGATCCACTGCAATACCGGAAAATCAGCTCTTCTTTGGTTTCATATCCCAAATCTAAGTCAGTCACATTTAAATGTATTTCTGTTAAGACACATCCCCGATTTTTTCCCTTTTGGTTCCTCCTCCCCTTTTTGCTGGTATTCTCTATGTTTGTGGCTGCGCTTTGCCGATTTCTCTCCCGCCTATTAAAAATTGGGGTCTGTTTATCCGGTGACCTCCTCAGTCTTTTAATAGTGGCTTGAATAAAGTCCACTACCTCATCAAATTGATCTGGATAATCCTCTGGCATGTTAGCTGTTTGGAAAAAGAGAGAAAAGATTTTGTCACAAGGCAATTTTCATTAAGTTAGCCCATTCATGGCTCAAAAACAACAGACACATGCAAGCTGCTTTGCCCATCACTTCAGGGTGCATACCAAACACTCTCAAAAATCAGGGAGAATTTGGAACGGTTTGGATCATCATGTAACTCATTTGGAGAAAAATAAATGAGATACATATGTATCTCTGTAGGTGTCTGAGGATGCTTGGTAGCACTCCAGCACATATTTTAACATTAAATGAGCTCTACCAAAATCAAGGGAAGGAAAAGGATGCCATGATATGAATATTAATTAATGGATGGATGAAACTAGTGTAGAGAGGTTACACAGGCATCAAGCTCTTCCCAGCAAAGCAGCAAAAGGACAAACTTTCCTTAGACCAATTTTGTGACTATAAATGTTAACCACTGTATTTTCACACCAGCAGTGGTTAGGATTTCCAAAGCCACCTATTGATAAGGTTTTGGGGCATGACAGAAAGAGAATTTCCTGGGGTACCAGGCTGAGCTATTAATCCTGACTGAATGCCTACTTCTTTTACTGCTTCTAGGGGATAGTTATTATCAGGGTTTTTGAAATTTTCTGTGGAAGTATTTTGTACCACAAAATGCTGATTAGACTGAATAGAAATAGTTCAGAATAGAATTATTATGTTAATTTTCAAAGAAAATGTTATTAATGAATTTTCTTTTTATGAAGTTAAAATGCCTGCTTCATTTTTCACTTGATACGTATCCTAACAGTGAAAAATTACTTAAGTAAATGAAATGTTTTGATACTAGCAGAATGAACCTCTTCAAGGAGGGTGAAATTCAATGCGTTCTGAAATGTTCTAAGATTCCAGCTTTTCAGCATGATTTGGAAAAAAAAATCATGTTTTGAAATCTTTAAACTTCCCATTGACCAAACCCCTCAGCATGATCTGCTTTAGTGAATACAGTGATTTAATGGGGAGTCAGGCTGTCAGAAATGCACATGTATGTGTCCTTATTTTGTATTATTAATGATTGTCTCTTAAAAACCTAAACTATCTTGCAGTATTGAGATTATCTTTACTCATTCATTGTGCCAAAATCAAGACTTGAGGACTTGCTTCCTTTGCAATAAGACATAAAAAGACACTTCTTTCTGCATTAAATTCCTAAGTTCCCATCCATGTAACAGAACAGTGCCATGCACCCAGCCCTGCATGTACAGGAGCTTCATCTCCAGAAGGACCCCTACAAATATCCCAGAAACTACAATTACTGGGAAGGGTGATATCCAACGCAGTGCATCTGGCCAGGAGTTGGTACCGCCAGCTGAGCCACAAAGGGGCTCACCTGCTCAGGTGCTCAGATAGGAACACCTCCTTAGGCAAAGGCTCAGCATCGCATTTCCCTAATAAGCACTGTAACAGACTAGAGCCCTGATGGGGGATCAGGCAGCACAGGTTCCCAGCTCACAGCTGGTGGCATGGACCCTTTTAACAGGCATTAACAAAAGAGAGGAAGAATGAGACGGCTGCTTCCCACTGCCTAGAAAAAGTTCACCTTCATATCTTCAAAAGAAGCACCAAACATGGAGGAGATGGGGCAGTAGGATCTTCACTGCATTTGTGCAAAAGCCTGCTACAACATAGTGCATCTGCACATAAGGGAATGTGGACCCCTTCCTGAAGCAGCCACATCCTACAGACCCCCTGCTCCTTGACAAAACAGTGATGGATCAGAAGTACAAGGTTTTCAAGGATGACTCCACCAAAATAGTAGACTGGCAAAAGAATAATGAAGGCAGGCAATCTTGTACCTTCACACAATGAAGGTGGCAAATGGTAAGCAGGATCCTATAAGCTGTAGAGTTTTGGACTGCAAAAGGTGAATTACACTCTGTTTTACAGACCATTCAATTTTGCAGACCAGTGACTGCCAAAAGACAAGAATGAGAATGAAAACCTTGGGCCAACTGTAGGAGAGGATCTGATTCGAGACCATCAAGAACCTGAACATGCACAAGCCCATGGGACCTGATGAAATCCATCTGCAGGTCTTGAAGGAGCTGGCAAATGAAGTTGCTAAGCCACTGTCCGTCACATTTGAAAAATCATGGCAGTCAGGTGAAGCTCCCAATGACTGCAAAAAAGGGAAATATAACCCCCATTTTCAAGAAGGGGAAAATGGATGAGCCGGGGAACTACAGAGCAGTCAGCCTCAC
>JAOEHY010003614.1:0-25708 GCA_025447955.1 Psilopsiagon aurifrons | reverse complement strand
TCTTTCGATTCTCCTTCCCATCCCTCCAGGAGCAGAGGGAAGAAAAAAGGGGGAAGTGAGTGAACAAACTGTGTGGCTGATTTATGGCTTAAACCACAACAGTTCCTCTAAAGGAAGTCCTAAATGTGGTTATCAAACACACTTCAAATGGTCAGGGAAATGGAAAGTATTTTTCAGGCAACTTACTTGGAAAATCCAGGTCAGGCTTTACAAGTAACACAGACTTCCAGAGAAAACCTAACTGCTTTTCACTTCCGACAGGAAATTTTTGCTTGTGACATGCTGACCAAAGAACATTTAGATGGAGTTATTAAACCCCCTCAAAGTTTAGTGCACGCAATACTGAGCAGGCAAACCACGATCGCTGTTGTAGGCTCAGTAAAGGTGCCTGCCAAGTGTGCATCTGTGGCTAAAAGAAGGTCAACTACCAGGAGTAACTGGGTTCACAGACACTTTCAATGGATGCAAGCGAGTGAGAAAGGGCTCTGTCATCGTGCAGATCATCACCACCACTAGCTTGGTTGCACAAGCCTAAATACAAGTAAGGCCCTACAGCAATTTGGATTCAGGACCTGATCCAGACAAAATTTAACCTAGCAGAAAACAAAGTGTGCGTGTGTTGGAGAAATTAGTTTCCAGTTAGGAGCAGACTCTCCTTTTGGCCTCCTATGGGCAACTGGGCCTGGAAATTATGAAATGTCTTCTTTTGGTGTCAGGCAGACTTTGTCAGCCTAAGAGAACAGTATCACAAAACACCAGGATCTGCAAGGAACGAGAGGCAGAACTATACAAGAAACATCAGAACTCCTTTAAAGTAACTAAATGATGGAACTCCATTTGGAATAGAAAGCACCAGACTGATCATCCCTCAAGAAAGGTGATGCTGCACTAGAAGCGCTGGAGACGGTGACGATTCTTGACGTGTGAAAAGCATTTCTAAACATTAACACTTAAAAGAGTGATGTTTTGGCGGTTTGGGTTTTGTTTTTTTCACTTAGGAAAGACAGGAGTCAGACAGAATTGAACACCATAATCATTACTAGAAAAACGGCAGATGGTAAACTTCCAGTCTCCCTGCATCGTAATTCATAAGCAAGGGGACAAAAAGGAGAAGTGTTTCAAACCAATCAAAGGAAACACTTTTAACAAAGTGTGTAATTAAACTATGCAACTCTTTTCCACAGGAAGCAATCTAGGACAGCGCTTTAAAAAGAGGCATGAAATGACTGGACATTTAGACCTATGACTACTACCACTGAGTCGGAAGACAGAGTAAGTCTGATGCCTGCAGACATACATTTATACATCTGATATCCAAAAAAGCTCGATACTGTAGAAGCAGCTATTCCTGAATCTGTCTCCAGGGGCGTTTCTTCCATCCTCCTGCCCACCTTTGGTTTCTCTTCATTGCCAGAGATCTGCTTCAGTATTTTCACTTGATCTTGTATGTGAACTACACTGCCCCTTACAAAACAAGCAACTGCATCTTGTGGAAGCCTCTGCCATGCATAGTTACACAGAAAATTTAGGCAGGGATGACCACAGGAGATCATTGAGGCCAATGCCATGTTCAAAGCAAGGCAAGTTTTACAATTAGATTAAGTTGATCAGGGTCTTTTCCAGCTGAATTGCAAAAATCCTCAAGGCCAGAGGTTCTACAGCTGCTGAGCAGCCTGGTCTAAGTGCTGACCCACCCTCATCAGGAAAGCATGGCTTACATACAACTGGAACTTTGCAGGTTAAGAACTTCAAATTGCAAAACAACTTCAATGGGATGGAAAAGTAGGCCTGCAGTGTAGAATCATAGGGTCATAAAATGGTTTAAGGTTGGAAGTGACCTGAAGATGATCCAGTTCCTACCCCCTGTCACAGGCAGGGACACCTCACACCAGAGCAGGGTGCTCCAAGCCCCTGTGTCCAACCTGGCCTTGAGCACTGCCAGGGATGGGGCAGCCACAGCTTCTCTGGGCACCCTGTGCCAGCGCCTCAGCACCCTCACAGGGAAGAGCTTCTGCCATAGATCCAACCTGAACTTCCCCTCATTCAGTTTGAACCCATCACCCCTTGTCCTATTGCTACAGCCTCTGAACATCTCAGGAACACCTCACGCTTTGGCTTTCAAACCTGCCATCAACATATTCTCCAAAAAGTTTATGCTTTTAATTCAACATAATGGTGACCTTTCTAAAATGATGAAATTAAATAATCAAGAATTTAATTGATTGAGCATATTATATGAAATATAAGATGCTTCTTTGCACAACGTGGGTATGGGCCACAATCTCAGGCTCACCTAGAAGGCGTACTGTACTACATTCCTGTATCTAGATTGCAGACTTCTGTCTCTTTCCATAAAAAAAGCAGGAGCCTGAGGATGGCTCTTTCAAGACACTTGAAAAACAGGCTTTCAAGGTGTCTGTGCTTGACAGTTCAACTGCAGGAAGGATACAACTAAAAAGAGATATTCCTCTTTTAAGTTCAGGCAGGGACGTTAATCCTGTGGCTCGGAACTGACAGTTTCTCTTTTCAAGTGTCACAGACTTGAGCTCTGGTTACACACTCCAACAGAAGAAGCTCTTGTTTCATCTGTGCTTCACACTGTTGGTCTCTTGTTTCACATTCATTTTGATAAATCATGCAAAATGCTACCTTGAAATTAAGTTTTTGTCATTAACAGTGGAAACAGTAACTTTGTAAACAATCTTTCATAAAATCCTATGAGATTTTTACAATGTTCTACCAATTCAGTAAGGTCCCTAATATTTCTCTCCCATCTGTTTTACTCCTCTCTAGCCTGTTACCATTACATCAGTATTATGACTCTCCTCCTAAAAATAATCAGATTTTCTCACAATCCTAATTCTATAGAAAACACTTGACCAAATTTTTAATTGAATTATCCAATCTGCTTACATCTGCTTTAAAAAATAATGCAAATGATAAATCTCTAAGTGAGATCTCTTCAGATGTGAAAGGATTTCATTACTCACTTGCACTGTGTTACATACAGCAATTGGCAATAGAGATTGTATGCAGAATCACTCCTTGATAGCTTTGGCTTGTTTAACCCTCCAGCCACAATTTCTGGGATGACAGCCATATCCCTCCTGCTGCTGACAGCTCAGGGCAGTGCTGGGCAGAGTCCTTCACACTCCATTCTCTTCTGTCCCAGGCATTATCTAGAGATCTAGATGGCTCAGTGCTGAAAGACTGCTCAAACTTTCTCTTGCTTTCTTCCACTTGGCAAAGGACACAAACCAAAAGAGCTTAAACCAGAGCCTTCAAAAGCCCTCAGACATGCCACCACAAGCTACTGACCTCAGCAAAGCACTACTTCATTCCTTGCAAACAAGGATGCGGTGCATGCTTTGAGTTTACAGAATTTCAAGTGACAAAACACACAGCAAACAAACGCATCACACTTTACCCAGTGCCGTGAAGCAAGTGCTGACCCAGGGAACTCCTGAGCTTCAGAGCTGCTGAGGGCTGGCAGTGCATTTGGAGAACATGCTACTTACTTGTTGTTTTCACAGCATTGTTCAGGCATTAACTTTCACCTACTGCTGGTTAAAAAACTTGATCTGATGTGGTCATTCCTGTGCTCTACCTCAAAGTGAGCCTCATTTCCCTTTCACTGGGCCTTTCTACAATTACCTTGTCACCTCCTTACCTGGGCCTGGCTCCAAACCCATGTGTGTGTACTCAAAAAAGGTCGCAGAAAGCTTTGGGGGAAGCCAGCATTAGTCTCACCCAGTATTTCCCTTTACTTCTCTATCCAAACAAGCTCAAGGCTACACAGGTGCCTCTCATATCTACTCACCTTTCTCTCAACAAGAGGGCTTCTCTAACAAAAAACACAACAGCTTCTGGGAGGTGGATTTTCATGTCCAAAGAACTGCACGTGTTGGAGGTTTATACAGCTCCATTCTATTGAATTAACAATCAGCTAGACCCAGGAAAGAAAAGGAATAAGCATGCAGGCTACTGGTAAAGTGTGCTCTTCAACTGCTTGCTACTACAGATACTTGCTACAAAACTGGGAACAAGATATAGGAGAATTAAGGTCTGTCAGTAAGTGTATAGATATAATAAACAGGATATTTCAGTACATTCAGATGCTGAACGCAGACTTTTCAGCTTAGGAACTTACTTTTAGATGTGGAAATGAATTTTACTCTATTCAGTACATTTCTTTAGCTGCTTCTACAGATACACCACTTCTCTGGCTGGCAGACAAAGCAAGTAGAGCACTCATTTGCCATGCTCTTGCTTCTTAATTCAACTCCGACAACTTGGATTTATACCAACATGGTTCCTATTTCTCAGAAGAATTAATGATCTTTAGTCCACACAAACAGAAACTTGCTACCTGCTCCATCCCTGCTCTGTTATCAAAACCAAGGCCATTGCAACTACAGAACAAAACATGTACCAACAATGTGGTGCTGGAATTGCTTTTTGTTTGTGAGAGGGAATTTTTCTTTCCTTTTTCCCAGAGCTTATCTACAAAGACTGAATTTTCTCCCTAAAATGTTTATTTCTGTATGCCTTTCAGATAAGAGCCCCTGGACAAATTATTAACCAGAGAAGAATCATGCCGTCTGGCTTCACTCTGCTGTTAAGATGCTTGTATATATAGAGGGACAAAATGTTCTCAAACTGAAACAAACAGAAAGGAGGGGTAAAGAAGCAGAATCCCCTCTGGCACTGGCAGAAACAGCACTTGGAGGACCATGTACAGATCTTTTGCCACATGTTAAAGGGTACACTGGACTGCTGGAGAGGGTTTAGAAAACGTCACAAGGGTTATTTACTGTGCAGAAAATGTCCTATAGAGAAAAGTAGGCTTACAACAGATCAATGTGCTTAGTTTAGCAAAGAAGTAAGAAATGGCTTGATTACAGTATGCAGTTACCTTGTGGAGAGAAAGGTGTGAAAGGTCAGAAAATTAGCCTAGGAAGTAGGCCATGTATATAGAACAGAAAGAGCACAGCTACTCAGCTACTCACCAATTACAATGGCATATTCTCCAGTTGCAAGCAATGTTCAGTCAAAATCCGATTCTTTACATGGGACATGGTCTGCTCAGAGAAGTTGCATGGTCCAGCAGCAGGTTATGAAGCTGAATGACATGCTGCAGCCTGAGACACCAGAGCATCACCAGGGCAGTGCTGGAGTCCCTGCAAGTGTTCGCACACTGCGTAGATGAGGTCCTCAGTGCCATGGGTTAGTGGCAGCCTTGGCAGTGCTGGGCAATGGTTGGACTTGATGAGCTTAAAGGGCTTTCCCAACCAAGTTGATTTGGTGATTCTGTCAGTTGGCCTTAAACATTATGACCAGACCCTGCTAGTCCCTGAAGCCTGGGGAAGCCTGTTCCTGCAAACACAGGGCCTCCAGCAGGTAACAGCACCCCTGTCACTGGATATAGTAATTGTTTCCTTCGGTACACCTACAAAATAATCTGAAAGCATTCTTGGAGAAGCTTATAACACTTGTTTTCTTCTGTTTAAGCTTTATGCTTGAAGGAAGGGCACACCTTGGACTAGCTGTGGGGAGGGAGCTTTTGCCATCACCTTTTAAAACCCAGCTTCATTTCAGCATCAGCATTTAGCACTAGCATGGTATAGCTGGAATAACCCCCTGCTCTGAGGACACCAGGCAAATGGTGTGCCTGAGCACAGGCAAAAGGGAAAAGCAACTCTGTGACCTGGGAGCTGACTCTGTGGAGAAAACCTGAGTAGACCTGACATAGCCCTTTGCTCTACAGAACACTTTCTTGGCATAAGGACAGGCTCCATGGCAGGGACTCTTACCTAGACCTCCAGCTGGCTCTGACCCCTTCTGAAAGCACTTGCCGGGTTGGAGTTGCTGTTGATGCCCTTTTGCTAGGGCAGAGGTTCTGCATTTGCTTGATGAGAAACAGTGCAAGCAGAAACAATTTTCCTTCTGTAATTTTCAATAAAAGAGAAGTTATTTGATGGTGAACTTTTAACCTCCACCAGCAGTAGCTTCTACCCAAATCAGTAAGTGCTCTGGAAAGCCCCGAGAATCAGGCAGGAGAGCCCCTGGCAAGGTCCTTCTGTGTGATTTTACTGAGAGGAAGCTTGCTGCCCACCCAGCAGCAGCCTCTCCTAAAGTGAGCACCTCAAGTTCTATCTATTAACTTAGTGCTTCTGGGTTAAAGGAAAAGGCCCTGCGGAAATCACAGGTCAACTCCTATTGATTTAAATGACTTCACACCTAATGGAGAACCTGAGAGGTCAGCCAAGCCATGTAGACATTATAGTCTGGATCTGTATCACAAATCCTGGTGAAACCAACAGCCAAGGGGATACCAGGAACCTGTGGCGGACTTTCCAGGGTAGACTACACAGGCACCTAAGTACTGTTGCAAGATGACTCCTCTTTCCCTCTCACTCATCCTGTTTTGACTTCTAAGGGACAACAGGGGAAGGAAAAGCAGCACAGGAACTGCTAAGACCCTTCTCAAATAGGCCTGGCCCAAGACTGCTCAGAGAAGGCCTAAGGTGATGAGACCTTCCTTACTGGATCACACTAGTGATCCAGCCACCGCAGCATGTCTCCAGTAGTGGGAGACACTGCTTTAGGAGAGCATGCAAACCTGGCCACTTTCTTGCCATACACTCCCCGAGGACGGCTCAGTACCATCGCGTCAGGGATGTTACACCACACATTTTTGCCTATTCCCTCTAGTATCTGTTTATGGACTTTCAGTCCATTTTTTCTTCACTCCCCTTTTGAACCAATCGATACTGTTGCTCTCCACCGCCTTTTGCAGCAGCTTCTAGTAGTTCACCATTTACTGTGTAAATTGTTCAGCTTCTCTCCCCTTACCTTGCACACCCTGCAGTTACGGCATTGCATGATTTAGCAAACAGCAGCTCTGCATCTGTTGTTTGCTATCAGCTGCTCTCACGGATTGGAAAATGTCAGTCACATCCCCTCCTCCAGAATTCTCTCTCCAAACTGGAAAGTCACTGACATTTCCAATCCTCCTGTTCTCCAGCCCTCTGCCTCTTTTTTAACCATCCTTCTTGCACTACACATACCACAGCTATGCCCAGTAGGCAAAATGTGAGTGCACCAAAGTTTTGCACAATGGGAAAATCATGCTTTGTGGTTTGTTCACAAGACAGCACTGAGACAGGCCTGACATCATTCTGAATAAATATGCCTGGCACCACCTCCAAGAAATGTATGTCATGGGCCTGTCAAAGCTCTCCTCCTCCTCTGTCTTCAATCTTTTCTTCACCCTCCTACTGCATGCTCACATTTCTCCAAGCCAAGTCCACACTGCTTTCCCATTTTTCTGATACACCTCCACTTTCCAAGCCTCCTTTTCCAACAGAAGATAAGCACAGGAGACCCTGTATGCACCAACCTACTGTGCACAATACACTGCTGAACACGCTGCGCAAACCAGATGGAAGATCTGCACCATTGCCTCACCCTGCAGCAAGCTACCACGAGACATCTGTGTCTGTAGTGCTGCTGGGGGCAATTGCTACCTTTTGTATGATGTAAAGAAACTCTTTTCCTTGACCCTGTGCGTGCAGTTTGGCAGAGCCAAACCCACCTTCCTGCGCCTGGCACAGTGGCTGAGACTAGACACACTTCAACATCTCAGCCACAGCGCCTGCACCTCCCACAGCCCTGCCTTCAGTGCTGAACATCACCAACCAGAGGAGTCAAAACCAGCACTGCCAGCCAGGAGACGGGATGTAAAGGAGAATGCTATCAAGTCCACAACTCCTTCCCCCTCGTCTCTGCCTCTGCGTGGAAAGACCACTGTTTTCTTTGCCATTAGCACACTGGAGAGAGGGTACAGTGAATAAAAAGCACTAACCACAGTGGAGCACGCAGGCACCAGCTGTCTATTGAAAGCACAATTGTCAGGCAAGTGGTTAAGTTTTCCACAGTGAGCAGCCTGGGAGGGGCATTCCTTCAGGAAACAACCACCACTGCTGAGGCTGCTTTGACTTTGCCGCTCCCCTTTCTTATACCTTTAGGTCACTGCCTGCCTTGCTTGTGCCTTTACAACGAAGGCTTCCCATGACACTCTAATTTGCTGCTGCCAAAGATAATGGTTTTCACCGGTTCCTTCCATATTCCATACAGGAACGCGTACTCTGACAGAATCACTAGGCGGATTTAGTCCCAGGAACCTACTGGTGGTTTTATTTCACAGTAGAAATCTACAAAGCATATTTATCAGCAGCTGAATCTACATGAAGGGTCTCACCTGGCTCCTCATGAACTAACAGGATTCTGACATTGATCTGAGAATGATTAAACCCTACCACAACATCTCAGCTGTCCTAAAACCAACTAGGCCATAACCCAGGCACTTTCTGAGTAGTACGGAAGTGGTCCACACATGAGCCTTGACAGCCTAAATTCATTTAGAGGATCAGAAATGCATAGCCCAGCGACTGTGGAATTTCATGGAAGGGACAGGGTTTATGGCAACATGAGTGCAAAGAGAACACTTTCCAAACATTACCACAAGCAGAGAAGTTGTATTAAAAACATTCGCTCTGTAGGTAATACAAAATAAAATATCATCATCTGATCAGCTCAAGTAATGCTGATTTGTATCTTTGACTTAACACTGCCCTGTACAGTTGCAGTAAGACTGCAATTTTACAAAGTGATAGTCAGTTGAACATATTTACAACACAAATGATACACTATGTACAAACCTAGTTCTCCAAGGAACTCTTTGTTCAGCATGCTTCAGCACAGAAGTGATTTACCCACTTCTAGGATAGGATGCCAGTTTTTCCTTTAATTGAAATATCAGAATACGTATCAAAACAGGAAAACAATCCATTTGCTATCACGTGGTGGTGTTCTTAAGTCATTTGTTTGTTACTGCATGACACAGAAAAGTAGAACCAGTCACAACAATAAATAACACTGCTTATTATGAACTTAGACCTCTATTCATAGAATCACACTTTCAGCCCCAGTGCTTTTACAAGACTGTAGGATCCATTTATCTTTGCTTTTCTTGTCACGTAGATCAAAACTGCAACTGCAGGTACTGCTACTGCCATCACAGAGGAAAATGCAATAACCAGTGGGATCATTTGATCTGGTTTTTCCAATCTTTCTGAAATTGGAGATAAGAAGAGAAAAAAGTTGTGTAAAAAGTGACTGAAAGAGACATATATGTTCCTGTAAAAGCAGTGCTATTCATGACCTCCATTTGGAACACTAGTCCTGTTTTCTTGCACAAAACACATCTCAAACCATTTTCCTTATGCTTTTTTTTAGCAGTAACTCCATATTACACACTTCAAGTCCTGTTCTTGGTCTTGAGTTTGCTCTGCAAATTCAAACCCGGCTGATATCATCTACAACGAAGAATACAATGGAGTTCACGGAGAATACATGAGTATCATGTGTTTTACCCAGGAAACACTTGGAGACACTTCTACCTCCTGCAAATGATGCTTCAGGAGAAGACCATGTTTAAAAAAGCCCAATCTTTAGATCTATTTGTGAAACAGAACTTTCTCTGGATTAGTTTCACTGTTCATGCACGTGGCCTTCTCTTTAAAGGTACTGCACAAGTTTGGGTAGGAGAGACAATGCCTTCCACACTGAAAGGTTCAATACAGCTTATTCTCCCCAGCTGTTTGGCACTGAGTATTTGGTTTGATTTTGGTTTGTTTTGGTTGTTGGGTTTTGGGTGTTTTTTAGGTTAACTGCAGTATTATTGCGCAAGGTTCAGCCATGAGCTAGTTGTGCTTACCTTGGCACAAAACACATGAGAAAGTATGAATAAAATAAGTTTCAGGCAATAAATCTACCTACCTACAACAGCTATCTCAATGACTGTGATGTTGTTTCCAGCCTCATTGAAAACATCAAGCAAATATCTGCCTGTATCATTTTTGGTGACATTGTAGAGTACAAAGGTTCCATTCACTGATGGCAGAATAATTTCTTTCTGCTGATGGAGTTTTTTCAGGACCATCTCTGATGGTGGGTTACTGTATGCACTACATGTAATAGTGATGTTTTCTCCTTCTTTCACATTTTCTGATGGATATACTACCACAGTGATATTTTGGGGAGGAACTGGAAAGAAATGCAAGGCAGGATTTAGCAATAAGCAGAAGTGAAAAAGTCATGAGGTATCAGCAGCTTGTACACACAAAGTACTACTTCACTTTGTGAAGGGATTCACTATAATATTCAAGCATATAACTTTTGACACTACTCTCCCTAACTACCCTTTACACACTGCAATTGTCAGCTGACAGACATTTTACCGATTAATGGAGTATACTGCATATCTTCTACATTATACAGAGCCTTTTCTTATTTCAAATTCACTGTTTATTCCTTTGAGTTCATTAAGGGACAAGGACCAACAGCCCTAGAGGTTGATGTCCTCTTTCAACAGAAGAGAAAAGGCAAAGGGAGGTGTTCTAGAACAGTATTTTTTCCACCTTCAAAGGTGGAAGTGGAATTATGAATGGTTTTGAAGCAGCACTGATTTTGTGCATCTGCAGTTTTTGTTAGCACTAAGGTCCCACCACTGATGACAAGAATCTGGGTAACTGCAGCTCATCTCAGGGTTTAAAATCCAATTAATTCTGAATGGAGTTGAAGAATTGGCGATCTTCTGTTTCAAGGATTGTGATCCCATCACCTATTTTCTTCCACAGAGTACCCTCTGAACAGAAGTAACATCCATAAACCTGGGAGAGAGGGCAACGCTTTCTCCTTGTATCACTGCACTTCAAGGGAAAACTGAAAGTGTATCTTTTGGTGTAGCTACAAAAATAGTAAAGAATAAGGAAGAGAGATGGACTAGCGGCAGAAGTGAGCTCTAAGCAATACCCTGTTGTCGTGTGACAGACAGAAGCAGCAGGGCTAAAGCAGAGAAGTCCGCTTACTGCTGAAAATGAGACTTGGCTCTCAGGGTAGTCGCTATTTGGTGTAGCTTAAATGCAGCTTGCAAGAACAGGAGACAACTGTAACTTAAAGGAGAGCCAAGCTGTATTACAGCCCCTCCATAGAGAAGCTCACCATGTACACTCTCTTTGAATCTTTTGCATGCAGGTATGTGGATGCTCCAGCAACCTATTTGGAAGAATATACAGGCACTGCATAACTTCTCTGCCTCATGCATACATCTGCCACTTTGCAGGAGGGATGGAAGCTCAACAGACATGAGACCTTTGAGTAAGCTAGATGTATTAAGGCAGATTTCACCCTTCGTTATTTAAAGCTTCCTAAATGACTTAATGACATTAAGGCCACCTTTGAACTCCATTGACATCAAAGATAGAATTCCCCTGTCCTTCACAGAATGAGATCTGGACCTAAAATACATAAACCAGAAAACTCATGTTCCGGCTTGTTCTACTAACCTTGAACAAGTAATTTCACATCCTTTTCTTCTTTGCCAAACCGGTTATAAGCTTCACATTTGTAAAGCCCCAGATCTTGACTTTTTATGTTCTTTATGGTTAAAGTTGCATCTGTATAAATTTTCTCAGGCTCCCCAGCAATCTTCTTTTTCTTCCAAGAGATCACTGGAGCTGGATTGCCAGAACTAGTACACTTCATTATCACAGTTTCTCCTTCTTTAACTGCGGTGGCAGGGATAACAGAGATCACTGTATTCTTTGGTCCATCTGAAAGGAAGAACCTGTGGTTAATCATCACTTGATTTTTTAGAGGTGGATACAGCATGTCCTATGGGATGTCAGGTTGCTGGCCTCCCAAAGTTAATTCTTTTCTCATTCTCAGAATAAGTAAAGCACACAGTGCCAGAGCCACCACACTCTTGGTTTATAGCATAAACCATGTTAAGAAGGAATGTTAAGAAGGAAGATCAGTTTCATGCTCATCCAGATCCTGATTACATTAGGATTAGGACTGGCATTACATTAAGGATTTCATGTCTTTGTTTCGCCCATCAGCTCTGCTTCTTTCTTTGGGGAAGAGCAGAGGACTAGGCTGGGTTTACTGTACTGCGTTTCATTTTCCTGGTGCATTTATCACTGAAGTAAGTGACATATAATAAACTAATTATTTTTAAATGACTGGGAAAACATTACGCATACTCACATTCCACATTAAGTGTTATTTCACTTCTACTCTTCCCATACTTATTTTCTGCTACACATTCATAGTCTCCTCCATTTAGGAATGTCACAGATGGAAGGAGAATTCTTTCCTCACTGTAAGGCCCCATGTCTGCACCGTCAGATTTTCTCCTTAAAATAATCCTTGGAGAAGGATTACCCTCAGCAGAACACAGTATGGAAACATTTTCTCCTTCTCGAACTGTGGTAGAAGGTTCAATGGAGAGTTTTGTAATGTCTGGAGCACCTGCATGACAAAAGAAAATGCTTTTGTACTAATGCAAAAGTATTAAAGACGGGGAGGGGTTTAAGGAAGCAGGAATTGCTTGGCAAGGATCTGTTTATTTGGGTTTGGTCCCAGGGTCCATCTGAGACTTTCGGCTCTACTGAAAGAGTATCAACAATAATACTAATAGTACCAATAATACCAATAATACAATACTGACACTGACACTGACACCAATACTAATAATGTCCCAAATTGACTTATTATTAAATAACTACTAAATTTACCACTAATGACTAAAACCACAAGGTCAAAGAAGGAGACTATGATGTCCCTGTGAAGCTGCTATATACATTAGCATTTCAAGGAAAGAACAGTATCCCCCACATCACCTCTCAGATTCTTTTATCACTTTGAGTACTGCACTGTAGGAAGTGCAAGTAGTATATATGTACAACAGCAGCACAGAAAGTATTAGTTGAAAATGAAGCACAGAAATGAAAAGCATAGCCCATGAAGAGCAGCAGTACACTGAAAGCTAACTCCTGAATAGGTCACAAGGAACACCCCAGTCATTTCCTAATTCTTAGTGTTTCACCATCCTTCAACCCAACAGGCAGTTGGGTACCGGGCAATACAGGTTTAATTCAAGCAGACTTGTACCTCGTATAACTACGTCCACAGTTGCTTTCTCTGTTTTATTTGTTACCGCATTAGTCACTTCACAGGTGTACAGTCCTGAATCACTGAAACGGGCATCAGGAATAGAAAGGACATTGTTTTTTGTCAGAAGCTGAATGCTTTCATCAGCCAGATGTTTTGTCCAAACTATTTGTGCTGGTGGATTACTCTCAGTCACACAAGTGAGGTTTAGAGTGTCTCCTTCCATTGGCCAGTTGCCTGGAGATGCAGTAATGACAGTATTTTGTGGGCCAACTGGAAGAGAACAAAAGAGAGAAGATCAGTAAATGAATGAAGAACGACATGTACATCTTTTACACTAGCTTCTCTGGAGGTACACTGCACACAATGTCAAGAATACAGGAATCATGTTTATTCCAGTAACATAGTGGAACGATTTTTGCAGGCTTAGTTAGACATTTACCTTGCAGCTTTGAAAGCTAAGCTAGACCAAATGTATACCAATTATTATTAGTTTTTTATTCTTCCATTTGTCCCCCTATTGTCCAGGACCATAAACTTGTAACTGCTAAGCATAATATGGCAATTTTAATAACATGCATCTGCCAGTTTTCTTCTGGCCATCACTTTCTGAATGTGCACCAGTGCCCAGCGTAAGCATTGCCTAACTTCTGTCATTAGCAACAGTGCGTATTTAATGACTCAGTGACTGTTACTGTATCCAACAGAACTGAACTTGTGTCATAAAGAACACAAATGAGAAGCACAGATTATAGATTATTTATAGCAGACACTCTGGAAACCCATTCCATGAAACTTAACATTAAACAGGAATCGGTGTGAAGAGCCCAGAATGAAAATGCTTACAGTTTGCAGTCAGTTTCTCAGAAGTTACTCTTTCTTTGGGCTCAAAGTCCATATTAGGAATTGGTAACTTGGCCACACAGGTAATCTCTTTCCCTATATCTTCAGGCGTGGGATTAAACGAGTATGTGACAGTTTTGTTCTCTGTATTTGTGCTTTCATCTTCATAAAAGTTTTTCTCATGAAGAACATGATCCCCTTTCTTTAGGAGCACTTCCAGGTAATGAGAAGGATACACATCCAGAATTTTACAGGTGACAGTGACTGGCTCTGCAGCAGCTATGGATGGGCTGATCTCAATGACAGGATCTCTGGGAAAAGCTAAAAGAATAAAATCCATGTCTTTAGTCTAGCAGAGATGAGCTCTAGGGTCAACATAAGAGAAACATCCAGACACCGAGCATCTTGAGTTTAGAGACATTCAGAACATGACATTATACCAACTTCATTATCAGAAGTTATTCATACCTTGATATGAGGACATACAGGTCTTTATAAGGAGTTCATACACTAACAGGAATTATTACTTGTACCATTTGTTGAAATATGATCATAAATGATCTAATCAAATCTAGGAAGGCACCCAGACAGTGGTAGAGCTGCCTAAAAACAGGAATCCAGCGCAATCCATACCCTGGTGCTATCCTGTTTTCTGTGTGGTTTAGGCAACAGAACCATCCCCCTGCAGACTGCATACACTTTGATTCTTCATTTTTTTCCAGCTCTACAAATGTTTAGATCAGTACACACAACCTTCAGAGCAGAAAGCTAAGCAGAAAGGGACTGAGAAAGTGTCCTGACGAGACAGAAAAAGGACTTGTGCAAGGAATACATGTTGAACTACAGCAGACCCATTATCCCAGCGTTATCAGTTAACTACCAACCACCGTACCTAAAACCACTTCTTGATTTGGCACAAATGTGTACTGCTTAAATAGAATTTGACATTTTTACTTACAGTAAATTTCAACTTTGACACTCTTCTCTTTTTTCTCTTTCTCACCACAGAAGACAGTACATAGATAGTCATGAGAATTCACAGTGCTAACCGGATTCATAGTCAAGGTAGAGTGTGTCCTATAGTTATTCACTGTTCCTCCAAGGGGGTTGTCCATCTGGGTTCTCCAGGAAAAGCTTGGTGATGCACAGCCAGTAGTATTGCACGTGAGTCTGAGTGTTTCTCCAACCTGTTTAACAATCCTGTTGGCAGGTATAATCTCCATTTCAAAAGCTTTAGCTGCAATAGAGAACAGGCACGAACTCAGCAGCAGGTGGAGGTTAAACTAATAAAGCTTATGCAGTGGTTTACATCTCCAAAATATCCCATAAACACTGTTATTTTTGCCAAAGACTATTGAGACTTTAACAGGCAGTTCTCATGTCTTAAACAGCATAAACCCAACCCTGCCAGTGAAAACAAATGCTTTGGCACAATGTAGAACTTCTTGTCAGGTAGATCTGGTTCTAAGACTGTAACATTTGAGGCACGGAATGGCAAGTAAGATAGCAAGGACAAGTGTAGAATAACTTTCAACAGGACATTCAGTACCAAACTTGACTGAGGCTGTCAGGTATGACAGCAAAAATCAAACATGCACGGATATACTGCAGTTGTCTCCTAGGCTGTCTTTTAGCAAACTCAGTAAGAAAATGACTGTGTCACTGCAGAGCACAATAAAGATGACAGAAAATGACAAAAAAAGCTTCCTGACATTTTGGCAAAGCTACTTAATTGCCAGTTGTGTTCACTGAGATGGAAAATCAACTGGAACAAAGAGAAATAAAGATCTAACATTAAGCCGTAGGTCAGTTTACACCTAACAAAGTCAAAAGCAAATAAAGACAAATAACACACACCAACTTACCAGTCATGAGCACACATGAAATCATTAGCACAGCTTGGCTTGCTCTTCCCATCTCTTTAACATTCAGAATCGCTGTTACCAGGTAAAGAAGCAAACACAAAGCCTTGGTTTCTATTCTCTGGGAGGAGCACAGTGCGACCCCGCTGCTCCGCACCCGTTCATCCGCGCAGCTCCAGCGTCCCCTTTATAGAGGGCTCTGCTCGCGGGGGACGGGGAAATCCCCGGCCGGGGAATTCGGCGCGGGCGGGATCCACGCGGGCTGCGCCCTCTGCTGCTCCCCGCCACGCACAGTCGGAAGTCGGGCAAGCGAGGAATCCTGGCACTGCCCATCGCGCATGAAGAGCAGGATCCGACCCTGCAAGCAACTGATAAAGCGAAAGAATGGGAGTCATTCCAAGCAACTGAATGGCTCCGTATCTCAGATGGAAAAGTTGATCAAGCCTGCTTTCAGTGTAAATATTTTTGGAGGAGTGAGTCCTGAGAATACTTTTAACAATAGTTCTGTAAATAACTTTTCCCAGCCCAGTATTCCCCTTGAAAACTGCGCTACCAGCTGAAGAGGTGATGTCACTCCCATTTCTAAGCTTAAAAAGGAAGAAATAAGTCAGACAACAGAAGGCCGGAGATCCAACTCGATCACCTTGAATCAGGATCATCTTTGGGGGATTAACTGACTGAACTCCCCAATTCCGCTTCAAAAATGCCTCTAAAATGTCCCTGTTTCAAGATGCTACTGGTATGCGTTACACCACTGGCATGCCTCTCAGTTCTCCGATGTCCTCTTTCTGTACAACTGAAGAATAGCAGTTTTTAATACAACTCCGGGATTATTTTCAGTGTTTGGTTTCCAGTGGGTATGTGAATCCAGGCTGGAATCTTTCTGAGGGCAACTATTACTGGCTAATATAGCAACAGTGTTATGAACAAAGTAAAGTTACATTTTCAGTGCTTAATTTGCAAGTGGGAAATGCTACGAATACAAAGAATGGATGAAGGTTTACAGATCTCAACTATTTATTTAACTGCTTGAGTAGTTTGGATTGGTCAGTTCTGAATCCCTAAATAAAAGCAGCAGGAGATTCAAAACTAAACACCTTAAAATGTCTCTGGTAAATTGTTTGCTAGGTACTAGTTTGGTCATTTGATGCCTGTGAAATATTGTCCTCCTATCGTACCTTTTATAAACAGCAGAGGTACAATGTCTAATAAATGAGTAATAACTTGAAAAAATGAAAGCTGAAGTCACAATGCTGCAGATGCTAAAGAAAGGCCCTTGCTGAAAGCTGACACCACACCAACATGATGCGTTTTGAGTCAAGCAGGTTTTACATTTAATAACCTAACGCTAGCCACAAAACACCATGTTCAGGTGAGAGTAGTACCAGAGGGTGTAAAGCTTCTGCTGGCCTCAAGTCAGTGTGTCTTCTTCTGTTTTGTAATGCTTTTCCCTGGCTGCACCTGCCCTTACATTTGCATCCTTACCAAAGGGCAGCTGGACAGTGCAAGGTGCTACAGAAACACATGAGGTTAAGAGAAGCAGCATCAACCACTTTTCTCATACACTTCTCAGAAACTCATCAATTTAAAAGGGATGTAATGATCGCTGGAAGATACAAACTGTGCTCTCAGGCAGAAAGTATGTCTTCAAAATAATACTGATTTGCAATAACAGCAGTGTTTAGAAAGACAAAACAAGTCAACAAGAGAAGCCAAGAATCACGCAGAAGACAATAAACCAGGCCCAGCCGAAGCACCTAGCAACGCCTCGCCAGAAGTCACTAGAGCTGACATTCACTGGAACTTCCAGTGGATTCTCCCACAATACATTATTTCTATTATCTTTATCACTGGTTTTATTAGAGGAGGAAGGGGAATTCAAAACAATGCCCTAAGTGTCAGGAAATTAAAGCAGAGTACTGCTCTGGAAGTACTGCTATCAAATCCAGAAATCCAAAATCTATTTGGAGGAGGTAACAACATCTACAGATGTGATTTCACTGGAAGGGGTTTTGGTGAAGAAGAGTGTACTCTCTTAGTTAAGCTGCAAATAAAGACTCTTTAACCACTGGCAGAGAGAAGCGAGAAATGAAACTCTTCTTCTGCCTGCCTGCTGAATAATCATAGGCTAAGCTGAATGGGAAAAGGCAAAATCTCCCTATTTCTGGGAAATCAGTTTCTAGACACAAAAAGATAAACACAGGAGGCCATATCCGCATGCTGGAAAAACTGTAATCAAGCCCTTCATCAGATAACATGAAATAGGAAATAACTCTGATCCAGCTCTCACTAAAACTAAACTGGACAGCTGCCATTGACTTTACTGGAGTTGCATCCTCAACAGAGGGACTATGACACTGAGTGACAGACAAATTAAACTCAGACACTTCAGGTGAGAGCAGGGTTAGCCAAGAAATATCATTAAAGGAAGTACAGACTGACAAAGAAATGAAACAAAGTTCTTAAAACTTGTTGTTACCCAACTTCAAATGTGAGCCTTCTGTGCACTTTAAACAGAACACACACTTTACTGCTGCTCCTACTATCCCCTGCATCAGCTTCCAAACAGGAGAATGGCTATCAAGCTTGCTTATTTCTAGGACAGGCTGTCCTGCCCAGGGATCAGCAGTTGACCTCAGGGGTTCACACAATCAAGCCTTTTATTCAAATCGCACAAAGGAGGATGCTGGGGATAAGCCCAGAGGATGCATCTAGATTCACAGTGAGCTCAAGTGTTATAGAATCAACTGGAAGAAAAACCTGACACATGCAGAGCATAATGCAGACTGGAATGTAACAAGTATTACAAACATATCACCAAAGGCAAAAGAGATTAAAAGAATGAAGCACTGGGATGTAAATATGTTTTTTAATACATCTAGTAATCAAAAGAGTCTTTTCTCAGGCTTTGCTGGACAAACAAAGAGAAGACAATTGTGTGCCTCAGAAGGGAGTTGGAAATACTGAACACGTCACTTTTGGCCTGGAATCAGAAAACACAAATGTGCTTCAGGAAACTGAAACTTACTTCAGACTTTTTTTGGAATGGAAGAACAGAAAGCCATTTCAGAATTGTGTTCAGCTTTTGCTTTAATTCATACTTCTTCAACCGTGCTAAACACCTATATGATGAACTTCACTTAATTTCCTCTAGCCAAGAGAGAAAAACTCTCTCTGACCAAAATGCAGTGTTCATTATCCAGCGTTTCTAAACCTCTTCTTAACTATTCTATGATTTTGTGATTTTTGATGTACTGCACTGTCTCGGGGAGGCTACGAGAGGAAGCTGAAAGGCTAACCCTCATGCAGAATTTGGTCTCTTCAAACCTGCACCACTGGTTTTGTGATTTAGGCCTATGGAGAAGAGGTCAGCAGTAAAATACTTCACGGCACCCCATCCCAATAGCTGTATCTAGAGCCACCACTTAGGATTTCTCCTAAAAACATCCAGTGTTGGAATAATCACTTCTATACAGGGCCCTAACACAGAAACATACGCAACATGTTTACTGTTAAGCATCTGTGTCCCACGAGCTTGGGAGGGCAGAATCCTTCAGTGGAAGGCCTGGCATTCAGGTGAGAAGATGCAGCTAAGTCTGACTCAACAATTCTTCAGCCTCAGATCATAGAGGTATTACAGCAAGTTCATGCTTAGGTCCCCCATTCAAATAGCAGCCCTCACCCATCTCACCAAAGATCTCCTTAGGATGCGCACTGGATGTCTCAGTATGAGAAAGCCTCTCACAGAGTTTCTGATGCTTTATGGAAGCAGCTGGGATGAAGAGCTTTCACCCTATGCAAAGAGTGTCTGATACCTCCACAGTATGGTCACGCCTAAAGAATAAAAGCAAGAGGAATGTGCTGTAACTCAAATGAGAAGTACTCTTGCAGGGAAAAACGTATTTGCATCAACAAAGAATGAATTCCCTTCAGGCACCACATCCAAAGGAACACCTTTAGTATGGTCATATCATGATCAAGAAACTGAAAACCCATGTACCTGGAGGATATGTCTGAGTACTGCTGACTACATGGCTTACACAGCAGATAATGATCTTTAATTCTCAGCACCTCAGTAGCCTGCTATATGGGTTATATTCTGTCTTGCCTTCCTCAGGGCCTACTGGCTTTTTGGGTCCCAAAGTTTTCCTGACCCTTTGGTCTCCTTAACTCCCTCCACCTTCTTGCTCATCACCTGACAATAACACAACATCTGTATAGCCCCCAAAAGGGGGAGGAGAGCATCACTGACTCCCTATAATTTTCATCTCCAGATGGGAAAGATGAGCTCTACCTGCAGATCTATTTAAGGGTTGTGTCTGTTTCAGGAATTGTAACTTTGTTCCCAGCTACAAAAAGAACACCAACGCATTACCCTATAACTCACATCACACCTTACAATTGTACTCCACATCGAACTTGTCATCTATTGGAAAAAGGGAAAAGAGAAGCAACTTCAGAAAGTTTTATCATCCGCTTCTTTCCCTTTTCAGGAATTTCTGAAATACTGAATGTAAAAATAAATACATCTACTTCCTTCATGATTTTTCTCAGGCACCAGCTCCTATGACACTTCTGTCTGGTTGGTCTGCAGGCATCCAGAATCCACAAGAGGCGCCAGATAAAACAATAGTGAGGTATGATAAGTGGCACAGACTACAAAACAGCTAATTCCTTGTGTTTTTTTTCTGTTCAGAGGCATCGCCTATTTCACTTCACAGAAAGGAATGAACAAAAGCCATTAGAGAAAAAAGTCCCTACTTTTTATCTTAGTCTCTTGTTGCTGGCCAAAAACAAACTCTGGAAATTCCGAATCTTGCTTATAAAAAAAAAGAGAAAGAAAATGTTATTTCAGTGATGCAGTAAAAGTGAAACTGTTGAACAGCCTTTTAATTCACATACCTACAGTGCCAAGTACTGTACTGCGAGTCATCAGGTTGGGTAGCTGAGCTTCTATTGTCTTCACATTGACAGAAGTTTCCCTTTTGAAACATCCTCCGGTGTATATTAAGAGACAAATTCGAGTTTTGAAAGTCTGTTTGGGAATTTTGAAATGAGAGCTCAGATCTGCTTTATTTTGAGCCAAATATCTTGAAACACATCAAAGTCATTTCTCCTCACTGGAATTACAGCTTCTCAGACAAAACTCCTTCAAAATGGTCAGAGAAAAGAAATAATGTGAGCTGATGCACAGATGCTGGTTAAGACCTGGGATACAAGATTAAGTCAACTGAAAACATTTATCAATGAACAAGTTTCTTGATTCGCCCAACACTCTACATGAAATTTCCATACCACTTAGTATCTCTGTACACCTCCTCAAGACCAGCATTTCACATCATCAGGTGAAGGCAATCAAGAAAAGGATGTAGATCTTTTTTACGAAGCTCTGTTATTACTCACCAGCATCTGCTCTTGAAGGCACTTAAGAGATCCTTGATTACGGGAAAAGGGAGATCAGTCACCTACCTCCCTGTTTCCCATTTCCTTCCTGTTCTTCAGTCATAAGGTACACGCGTGTCCCTATGGACACAGAAAGACAAAGTGAAATGATGACAGCAAGGTGTGTAACATACCATTCCAGCTGGAACAAATGCAGAACTTGGATTCTCCTAAGCAACCTACTGCTAACTGCACTGATACCAATTGATCATCCTTCAACTTGTCAATCACTGACGATATTCTTTGTTCTCTTACAATGGTTCCTATTCTGAAAAGCCGTGTTCAGCTGTATAGATGTCATTTTTTTGCTGTGCTGCATGATCAATGCAATCTTTGTAGTCCCACAGACTGCCTCACTAACAGGTAGAAATATTACACAGCCATCAGAGAGGAATTAAATCACTGCATGATTAAAGAATCATAATTTTAAAATCTTCCATGTGGGTGAGGATTATGGGGATTGCTCAATTTCTGTTTTTTTCTTTAATTTTAGGGGGTTTTAAAACACATAAGGGACTTTTTCTTTTACATAGCTATTGTCACTTCCATCTCTGGAAGCAGACTGAAAGTTCTAACGAAAATGACCCTCCAAATAGAAAAGAAGGCATGAACTGATTTTTAGCTCCCCCAAGCCAAAATGACAAGTATCCAGGAGAAAGCATTTTGCAGTAGCAAAATATGCGTGATTGTGTGCCTATACATATAATAGCAAAGTAAGTAACACTTCAAGCCAGCTGCAAGTCTGTTTAGGATCTGGCACCTTTCGTTTTCTTTGGAATGTGCTCTTCCCTAAGTCAACAACATGCTGTTTTCTTACTCGGGCTATTTCTCTCTTTCATGTGTTCCTCACAAAGTGTCATCTTAACTACTTGCTTTGTTAACACTTTGATGGCAGGAATATACCACTACAGGAGTAGCTAAGTGATAAAAACCATGATTTTTCCTAGACAAGCAACAGTAAGAAAGATGAGAGTTGCTGGGATTGAGCTCCCTCTTCAAGACAATTACTTGGCTAGGCATCAAAGGCCTAGTCCTTGTTGTCTGATAGAGACAACTGATCAAGAATGACTCTCATAGCTGTGTCACCCTTTATCATAGCCCATGTTACTCTCCAGTGATAAGAGAGGCAACCTGAAAAATGTGCCGCGTGTTTGAAATTGCTGTCAGGCAGGACAAAGGTCTGTGCTGAATTACTTGGAGAAACATCTGACTTTCACCATTCCCATGACTTTTAGACAAGGACCCCTCCAGGAATTGCCCAGAATTGTATGTGAATACCAATTCACGAGGAACAGATGGTTTAATGACCCTTTAGGTTGCAAAATCTTGCCTCTACTGATTTCATTTCTGACTATAACTAGAACCACATTAATGGATCATTAGGACCACATTAGTACCTCTCTTCCAACAGCTCAGCTACAGACAGTTGCTCTACCCAAACAGTTCTCTGGCTGAGGGTTTCTCCCTCAGATTCCTGAATGGAATCAGTAGTGACAGGGTCACAAGACCATGGGAAAGCAGCTCCTATGAGGGCTTTCACTTGGAAGCTTGGTCATCCTAATGGGAAACAAAACACTTCTGCGCAGCTCACACTTTTAAAAGATAAAGAAGACACATAAATGCTGCATATGTGGTGCTGAATGCTTTTGTGGATCAAGGACGAAATCCAGTTAAGTTCTGAGGAAGGTTCATGAGATTAATCTTACCTCTGCAATGGCTTTCTGTATTCAGGATATCAAGTAGCATGGTGACTTGGTATCTGCAAGACCAGCAGGCACAGGGATTTCAAGGGTGAATACAGTAAGATTTTAAGCAAATTATCTCACACTCAGTTTCCTACATTATTTGAATGAATGCAATACTATTACCTCACACAGAAGATACTCTCTAAGATTTCTGTATTATTGATTTAAAGTGATATAAAACTATTGACCTTTACATGATTTATTCTTACATTTTATTACACTGATTTATCTGCTACAGTGCCAAGATCCAGCTGGTGATTTTGTTTTCTTGCTCTTTCAGGTTTCTCGTGCCATGACTGTATTGAATTCTGTGGCATGAAGAGATGCTCGTTCCACCTCTAAGGTCAGCATATGGATCCTGCTGTAGTTGACGGTTTTAGGAAATATGTTTGTACACCATAAACATATTGTATGAACAATTTAGGATCTCAGACAATTTAAGAACAACTGTTTCCCTTTATCCTGCATATCGTATTTATTAACTTCTTCATTTATTTTGATATGCAATTTATTAATTTGAAAATTAAGGTTAGAAAGTAAGTAGTGTGTTTATAAGCCCATAGCTTCCCATGGAAATCAACCTGCACTATTTAGTAGTGCTTATTAGATCACCATACTACTATTTAAATACAAGCAACCACACTGCTTTCTAAGTTATCAAGAAGACTGGACAGCACACTTTAGAAAGACGATTAGTCTGAAGACGCCGGTCATTTTAAAGACGCCTGAATGACAAGCTGGCAATTTTGCATAGCATTCCTTGTGAAGCTAGTTTCATTTTTGTGAATTATCTGTAAATTTACCTTGATTTTTTATTTTCTTACTCAAATTGGATGTTTCAATGAATGCATTTCATACTATGGTACTGGTCTATTTTCATCAGGATTTGTGTTGTACAACATGCCATTTGAGACTCACTTTATCCTTCCAATCTGTTTCTAGTTGAGCAAAACTCAGACAACCAAGTTCAGTGCTGTGACTAACAGACACAATTATCTACTGGACTTGACTGGGAACAGCCCTTTCCAGGCACTCAGCAAACCTCTGTGAATAACTGGAAATCCTGGCAGGATCTAATTAAATGAACTAGGACATAAAGCCAAGCAAGATGTCATTTGTAATTTCTTGGTAGTTTCATAATAATCAAGTTCTATCATCTGTTGTAAAAAAGTCATAGCTACTCTTTAAGGTCACTGAAGGTGAAACACATTGGAACCCTCACTTAGTATGTCAGAGAGACCTTCCAGTTTTATCTTGTCTGTAACTGCTTGCTGTGTCTCAAAAGAGAAATGTCTACATTATTCAGAGAGCACTCTCAAGTACATGGAATGTCAAGAGCCTGGAGTGAAAGTGAGTAGAGCCTGCATTGTCGCATCATGGTTTACAACACACAGAAGTGTCCAGGAACAGTAAGAGCAGCTTTCTGCTTCCCAACTAAACACATAGTTCAGTGCCCAGGAGCCCAAGAAAGCTTTCAAGTCTTGCTGTTAAAGAGGAATGAAATCTACCCTTCCTGCCAATGTCATAGCGCTTTACACAGAGATAAGTTACAGTCTCTTCTATGAGCAGTTTACTACCCAACCGGGAAATTTACTACTCAGACTATGCATGAATGCCAGCTACTGCCATGAGCTTCTTCATAAAATTCCCAGGATCCACACAGTGAGAGGCTATTTGAAAGAACAGTGAAAAAATTGTTATAGACACCCTAAGTTCTTTTGACTTACAACGTTCCCTGACAAATCCCAGCTTCTGCTCAGGAATCACCTACAGCTGCTCCAAACCCACGATAAATAATGCAGATGGACAAAAGAACAAAAAACAGAAGAAAACAAAAGGGAAAACGGGAAATGGATATTAAGGAATAAGCTCTTCTGGGAACACCAATAAGTAGGCTTAAGTATTTCATCCATTTTAGGAAAAATGTTTTCTCTTCTCAAGTAGAAGTAGTTCAAATGCCAGGACGAATGGTGCCCCATGTGCAGTTCAGATAAAAGAATACATTAGAGAGAATATTCGTACTCCCTTATTCTTATTTTCACTCATTATAAAATACATGCTGTGTTTTGGGTTAGAGCTTCCTTTTTTTTATCTTCTGACACCCAAGGGAACCTCTTTCATCCACAAATTCTCCCGCAGCTCTTTCTCCCTTACATTTAGAACGATTTCTTTGTGTCTTCTCCATCGTATATTAAGAAAAATGCAACTCTACATCAAAACTTTTGACATGAAGGTCTACTTTTGGAGGAGAAGAGTTTTTTACAGTTAATATTCCTCTGAATCTTTGTGAGAATCACGGAAAGGAGACAGAGATGACATTATCTGCACCCTGACCACCACTGAGGATTTAGTTTATCAAACTTAGATTTTTGTCAAAATATATAAAGAGCTGCAGTGGATCAGTCCAAATTTTACTGAGCCAGAATCCCATCTCTGACACTGGCTAAAAGCAGATGGAAAGATAAAAGCTTGATAATGGGGGAAGCATATGTGACCCAGTTGATTACACAGGGGCTTACAGAGAGATGGTCTCCACGCATTTAGTCTGTGCTTCCGAGACCATAATTCAATACAAGAAAAATCCTACCAGCAAAGGGAAAGAAGTGTGAGAAATGTCTAAGAGATCGGGAAATCAAAGTAGCCTGTGAAAATCTTATCCTAAACAGTGTAGAAAAGTAAAAATGAATAGTACTGCTATTAATAGTACTACTACCACTATTAATAATGTTAATAGTACGACTAGTCTCACCCCTGTGCCTGGCAAAATCTTGGAGCAGATTCTCCTGGAAGGCATGC